>OY987264.1:41178650-41355093 GCA_963920665.1 Straminergon stramineum
GAAGAAATTAGCATTCACTTGAATAAAATTTAGGTGACGTGAAATTTCATTTTTTGCCAGAAAATGCAGAAACTCCATTTTCTGGCAAAAAATGAAATTTCGCGTCACCTAAATTTTGATCAGGTGAACGTTGATTTCTTCTAGTGTATGTAGAGTGCATTCACTTTATTTTTATTTTTATGCGATTATGGATTCTTTCATATTTTAGATCAAATCTAGTTTTAGCTAGAATTTTTTTTCCTAAAGGTAAACCTCTTTATCCAACAATGGATTGGCATTTATAGCATTTGAGTCTACTACTACACAAAGTCTATGTTGGTCAATGGTCGTATCCACGTTGTGTCTCAAAGGGTAGTCAATCATCATAATTTTATATCTTGGTTTTATGATTGGTATTTCTAGGGTCTCATAGAAGGGCTATTGTTTTTGCTAGTCTGAAAAAAACTTTGACATTAGTGAAAAGGGCATATAAAGGGGTATTGCTAAGCCGCTTACTAATCTCTTTTTATGTCATATACAAGTATTTATTTCTTTTTGTTGCCATGGATGTTGTTAGTGTCAAATGTTAGTAGTAATATATGTATTTTTTGCATTTGTGTCATTGCTTTCATTGTTTTCTTGGTGGTTGTAAAAAGTTTTATAAGTCATCTAATAGGGTCCCATTGACTCACAATGTCCATTGTGAGCCTAGAGCTATTAAGACTTAGCAAGGTTAGTACTTTGGCCATTGTACGGCCTTACATTACTTTGAGAATTATATATTCTCTTGCTAACCAATCAATGGAGTTTTGTGTATGATGTATTCACATTTTATCAAGTTAGTGTTGATTAGAGATGAATTTCACCTCATTCCTGTATTTGTGTCAAGACCTTCATCATAAGGTGTGCTCGTGTCACCTTAATGAGCAAGGGGGACATTGAAGATGACTCCCCAAGCCTTGCAAGAGATGAGGTGAGGGGGATTAGGAGTCCCAAGCGATCAGAGCATGTTAGCGCTCTGATCCGAAAGAATTTGGGTGTGTGTGATACATGCTTGGAAAGGTCTCGAGGAGACGCTTCTAGCCGTCCAAAGAATGCGTGATTTGGACTTGTGAGTCAAAAGTTATGGGGTCGCATGTACGTTTTGGATCCCGGACCGCAAAGTTATGCCGGGTGGAAGTTCGAGAGTCCCAAACTAGGGCGAATCGGGAGAAATGGGGTGGTCTTTGACATACAAGGGGGGGGCCTGCCAAATCCCACAGAGAGTACTATAGGAGGGATTGGTCTCCCTCCTCACTCCCTCTTGGAGCCTTGGTGAGTCCCGGTGACTCAAGGTTGGTGGTGTGGGGTCACCACCACTCCAAGGCACCATGGGACACTTGTGGGTGTCTTGTAGCATCGGTTGGGTGGAGTCCCACTCCTTGCTAGGCTATGTTGAGGTGTCCCGAATGGTGAGTCCTTGTTAGTGACGAAGTGGAAAGTAGCAAATACACAATGAGCCTAGTATGGAGTTGGGATGACACTTAAGGGCGGTTATGACTATGGTGAGTAGTGCCACCATGGGTCCTTACACAATAAGATGGACGTTCCGCCCCATGTTACCAAGTAACATGTCCCGGTGTCATGATGGGTGTGTGTGCGTGCTAGTAGTCCCGGTGACTGGGACTTAGTACAAAGAGTTGAAATGGGAGACTAACATTGGATGTGCGTGGCATGTGCAGTGTTAGGAGAGCGTGACCCTTGGTGCCACTAAAATGTTAAGTGCTTGGAAAGCATTGGAAGGTGGACTTAAGGTGGTAAGTGTCACTAAGGGGCGCGACAATTTGGATGTAACATGAACAATGCTTAGGTACTCACAAAATTATTGTTGCATCACTATTGTTTTTATTCATGCTCATCACATATTGACATGATATGATCTTAGTACAATGTGTTTGTGCACAATAAATCTTTTAATTCCTCAAAAGACAAAAAGTATTTGAGTAGTAACTTTCAAGCTTAATATAAAAACAAATGCACCTATTCATTTAGTGATTGGGTACTTTGATCATATGTTGCTTACTACCTCAATGATTGACCTTCTATTTCAAGGTTAATCCCTAGAGTTTGTTGTATGTGTGATACAAGACGATACTTATTAGGAAGTTGAAGAAGTATATTATATTAATAATTATTGAATACAAGTACAAAGCCTTCTTATGAAGGACAAAGACATCGTTTGGTATGATAGAACAATGTGAATCTATACAATGTACCTATTGAGTCTAAGGTAATTGATTGACAGACATGCCCCCTTCAACTACATGGTTGAAACAATGAAATTGCTAACTTAAGTTGTAATGTAAAAACTCTGAGAACATGTTCAGCTTTGTAAGCACCCCCTCTGTTGAGAGTTGAGTGAAGCTTTTGAAAAAGAAGTAATATTCGATTAGTCGCCCCTCTGCTTCAGATTTTAAGAAGCGGCAATAGGAAGGCTTTGTATGCATGCTTGATGCTTAACTTTGGAAAGAGACTTCATTAAAATGTCAATCCACATGGTGGAGGTGGAGGTATATTCAATTAAGTTTGAGAATCTTGGCTTAGACTTTCTCACGGAGGAAATAGAATTGTAAGTCAATATGTTTAGACCAATCATGAAACTTTGGATTCTCACTTAAGGTGATACAGGACTAGTTGTCATAGAAAATTGTACTTGGTAAAATGAGAGAGTAACGAAGTTCTTGTACAAGACCTTGAAGTCAGAGAAGTTCTTTTGTAGCAATAACTGTGGCAATATATTCTCCTTCCATTGACAACATAGCTACGATAGTTTGCTTTCGGCTTGGCTAGGAGAGAAGACATGATGAATGAAGTTGAAAAATATAATTGGAAGTAAATTGGCAGGTATCAATATCACCTACCCAATTAACGTTGCTCCAACCACTTACCTAGTGGAGAAAATTGGAAGCTAGAGTAGGACTAGAATAGACAAGTCCTTGCTTTGAAGTTCCATGCAAATACCGAAATATGCATTTGATTCCAAGCCAATGGAATGGAGTTGGGTCCTGCATAAATTGGGCCAAATGATTTACGGAGAATGCCAAACCCCAACGAGTGCAAGTAACAAGATATTGAAGACTCATGATGGCTTGTTTGTAAATGATCTTGTCTATAAGTTGTTGTTTGTAAGAGGTAAGATTGTCAAGTCTATGGCATGAGTATCGAATACCAGCTTTGAAAAGTGTGGCAACAGAATGGGAAGTTGCCATATGAAATTTAGTTAAGAGATCATTGATATATTTTTCTTGTGATAATAATAATGTCTTATGTAAGCAATACTGTCGAATCTATATACCAAGGATATAGTCAATCTCGTTGTTATCTGTCATGAAAAATTGTTGAGTAAATATCGCTTTTGTAGCTATAAAAAACTGAAGATTATCTAAGATGATAATGAGATCATCGATATAAAGACCCAAGAGTAGAATAGAAGTACGGGAATGTTTAATATAAATGTTTGGATCTGAGTCACCTTTAAAGAAGTTTTGACTTAATAAGAATGTGTCAAAAGTTTTTTACCAAACACAAGGTTCTAGCTTCAGAGTGTAGAGAGATTTTCGCAGGCAGTAGACTTGATGTATAGTGCCAGGTTTAATATAGTCTTCAAGTTGCGTAATACAAATCTATTCATGTCAAATTCCATTTAAAAAAGTTGTAATCACATCCATTTGGTGGATGTGATAGTTGTATATATTCTAGTATAATTACAATGAATTAAATATGTAAAATATTAATAATATAAATCAATACATCACACACACTCATATATAGGTGTGTGTTAAGAGGAATACTTATAGAGATCTAGAAAGTTATGTCTGCTGAGTATGACTATTCAATTCTATAAGATGATAAATTTAAGATGATAAACTAATAATTCATCTATACTCTAACAATATATAGTGCTAGTGCTAAAAAAGTCGAAGTAACGTCATCCTAATAATAGAAGAAAAAGTTTTAGTCAAATCCATTCTTTTTTGCCCAGAGAAGCTACAAGCTACAAATCTTGCCTTAAAACGCGATAAAGATCCGTTAGAGTTGTATTTTCAACGAAAGATCCATTTGGTACTAATGATAGATCTATTTGGTGGCAGATCATCAAGATCCCAAGTTCTATTATTAATTAGAGAATTGTATTTGTTGTCCATAGCATGTTTCTAGTCTTTAGATTGATCATTGGAAAGGGCTTCGTTGAGTGAAAGAAGTTCAACAAGTTCAACTAAGAAGCCAAAATTGTACACATTCGTATTATAAAACCGTGGAGTATGTCTTTGTCTTTTATTGGAATGTGCAGAGGTCCTAATTAGAGGAGGGCTAGATTGGGCTTGACAGAGATAAGAGCCCTGATGGGATGGAAGTGAAGGCTACGAGGACGACAGTTGATATGTGGAAGTAGGTTGAGACATGGAATGTGGTAAGTGTGGGTCTTCCTTTAAGTTTAGGTTGATAAAATTAGGATTTGGATCTTGCAACTTGTATAATGATGGCAAGGTATTGTGGTTATTTTCTGATGGTGGCCATGTGGTTGAATTAGGGATGAAATAAAATCCACTAGCATCGGTAGGAGGTGAATTAAGTATTTAAGTTGTCCAAGTGAAAAAGAATCACCACCAGGCAAGAAGGAATCTTCAGAAAAAATAACATTATGACTTGTAAAGGCAAGTTGGGTGTCTAGATTATATAGGCAATAGTCCTTAGTGCCATTAATTGATGAATAGCCAATAAAAATATATTTAAAAGCCTTGGAGTCTAATTTCTTGTGGTATTCTTTTATAATGTGAGAGTAGGCCGGACAACCAAAAATTTGCAGATCAATAAGATGAGGTCGTTACCCTATCCAAAGTTCATATGGAGTTGTATTGATTAAAGAGGTAGTATAAGAACAATTTTGCAGATAGCAAGCAGTGGCCATAGCTTTTGCCCAAAAATGTTTGCTTGAAGCATACATCGTGCAACTTCAACCAAGGTACAGTTCTTCCTTTAGGAAACTCCATTTTGAGTAGGATGATAGGGATTGGTAAGGTGATGACTTGATGTTGAATCTCGTGGTCTTGACAAAATTTTGTAAAATGATTGGATGTAAATTCGCTACCATTATCCAAATAGAAAATAGGTATCTAACTTGTGTTTGTCATGTTGATTTTCTACTAATGTTTTATAAGTTTGGAAGTGAGACAAAGTAGAGGATTTCTTATTTAAGAAATATACATGGGTAAAGCAGGAGTAATCGTCAATGAGTAAGAGAAAATAAAGAGCACCACCTAGCAATGGTGTGCTCATAGGGCCACACAAATCCGTGTGGATCAAAGCCAATGGAACAATGGCTCTTATAGGAGGAGTTGTTGGGTAAGAACTTTGAGTCTATTTACCAAACATACAACCCTCACAAAGAGAGAGATTGGTTTTTAATATAGGAAGTCCATTAACCATGTTATAATTTTTCATAAGATTAATGGAATGTATATTAAGATGGCCTAATCAATAGTGCCACTTAAGTGTTTCTAAGTCAAATTTAGACAAAGTTGTAGACATATAATTAGATTCTGAAGGTGGGATACCAATGCTGAATGAAAAAAAAAATTGCCTTTTTTGGAATTTGAAATATCATTTGCTTAGTTGAGTTTGGTGACTTGGTCTTAATAAAACATTGAGTTTGAGTAAATGTGATAACTATGTTTCTTGTAGTCATAATTTGATTGACAGAAAGTAAGTTTTTGGTAAGGCTAGGGACATTGAAAACATCCGGAATTAATAGATTTTGCCAAGTCAATACATTCAAAAGGATAGAACCATAGCGAAGAGCACTATGTGAGTGATTGTTGCCCAAAAGTATAATTCTTGGAGTTTCAAGAATTTGATAATCTTGAAAAAGTTCTTTTTGAAGAGACATATGTTGACTAGCACCTGAATCTAGGTACTATGACAAGGAAAGGCATGAGTTATCATACATGGTAGAAAAAAGGTAAACTTGTGTGTCAACAGTAATTCAGTAAGGGCATTATTAGATTGATCATGCCCATTTTTAGCTTGGTCACGCTTTTTCTTACAACAATTAGGTGCTTTATGGCTTGGAATCCCACAATAATGACAAATGATAGTCATTTGAGTAGATGAGGTAGTATTTTGGTCAGTGGGTTTTTGTCTTGGACTCTTCCTACTATTCCCAGAAGCTTTGCTTATTGTTTCTAGAAAATTGTCTAGATTTATTTAGAGATGGTTTAATAAACTTTTCCCTTGACGTTAAAAGGCACTAGATTTGGATATCTTAGGCTTAGAAAGATTGATGGAATTTTGCTAGAGGATATTAGACAATAAAGTTCGAAATGTGAGATTGGCAATACCACCCTATGTGGTTATAAAGGCGCTCCAAGAATCTAGTAAAGCACCGAGCACCAAATGAACTTGTTGATTGTATGTAAAAGTACAGCCGCCGATTTCAGCTTCATGAAGAAGCAAGTTCCACATCTCTGAGAAGGACATGGTATAGTCGGAATAAGACATAATCAAGTGGTAGAGTTGCTTATGCAAATTTACTTGCGATGCATTATTAGATTTCTCGTAAAGTTGTTTCAAATGACCCCAAACCTGCTTAGAGGTTGTGAAAGAGCATAAAGAAAGTAGTTGCTTTTCATTGCAATGGAGCAAAAACTCTGATCAAGCTTTGGTATCATGTAGTTTCCAAGTTGTTAAGCCTACTATGTCACTTGTAGCAAGAGTTGCATCACTTCCATCTATGTCACCCTATATTTTAGAGCGGATTAGCAATAATTCAAGTTTCATACTCCAAGACACATAATTATCCACCCTTAGAGGTGGAATCACGTAAGCTCAATTTGTTGAACTTAATCCAACGTTAGCCATTATGCTATTGCTTAAAGCTCTTGATAAATGTACAGAGGAATTGTGACACTTTCTTCGTCAACAACAAAATGTGGGTTCAGCTTATCAAATTGAGCTAGTGCTATAATAAAGCTTGCTGGAACATTGAAGATCCCATACTCAATGTTTTCAAGTTCGAGTTGTTGTTGCTCTTCAATGAGTTCCTCTATATGTATTGGTTTGACTGTCTCAAGAGTAAGATTAATGAATCCATTTGTGAGTCGTAATGGATTTTCGATCTCAAATCTTTCTTCAATGACAATTAACAAATTGAACCCATCTTTGCTAGAATGCTCTGTTCGAGGAGTTGAAGGGTAGCACATGTTGCAGTTTTAAATTACATGGAACCATGCTTTGATACCATATTGTGTGTGTGATACAAGACAACAAGAAGTTGAAGAAGTATGTTATATTAATAATTACTGAATACAAGTACAAAGCCTTCTTATGAAGGACAAAGACACTCTTTGGTATGATAGAACAATGTGAGTCTACACAACGTAGCTATTGAGTCTAAGGTAACTAATTGACTCATAAAGTCTTCTATTGACCCAAATGGGTTTGTTGCATTTTAGGGCATGCTCCAATGAATGCAATTTTGAACAATGTTTTTGAAACTTTTAGGTAGAGTGGAGATTTCTTTTAGCTATTCAATGAGACAATTTGCAAAAGAAATAAGTTCATGATGAGAGATTATGGATTTTTTTTTTAATTCCCTAAACTTTGAATAAATTAAAAAGTATTTCTTAAAAATGTAAAGAAATAATCTTGTGGAGTAGATTCTTATCTTCATTCCATTATAATGAGCGAGGTAATAGATATGAGAATTCTATATTTGAGAATAGTTATGAATTTTTCTAGAAAAACTACTATGAAATTTGTTTTTTACCTCAATTTTCACATTTTTTTGAAAAATAAAGTGAATAGGATTTAGTTGGTTTCTTCAACATTTTCACCCTTGGGATTGGTATGTTTCAATTTCTTGTTAGATATATATTAAGAATTTAGTTTTTTATATTATCATATATTCCCTTCCATATAATAATTATTCAAGGGATAAAATTGAAGTTCTTATTTCTTGGATTTTTTTCCATAGATTCCCAAGTCGATTTTTAATATCATATGAATTCTATAGGTAGTAGAAGACAAGCATTTTTTCTTAAAAAGTTTCAAAGTTAAAACTTCACCTTCAAGAACAATTGGAAAAAGCTTTATTTATATCACTTTGAATATTATGATTTGGGAGATTCTAAAGAATTAGGCTCTAAAAATTGGTGGAGAAGTATACATTCAAGTTAGGTTAAATCTTCTACAGTTAAAAGTTGCAAAAAAGAACATTAATTTGACCACTCCACCTTATTTTCAACATGTGCTATTTTGTGATAGTTTTGCTCAATAACACCCAAAAAACCTCACAAACTAACTTAAATTCATATTGTACATACATACATAAGATGTGCATACCCAAAGTTACACCTTGCTTGAAATTGCCATCATCACTTCGTGTACATATCCAAAATCAATACGTACATATGCGGAAAAAACGATTTTTAACCCCTAAATGTTTTCAACTCCGTTTTCACCAAAAACGCTCCAAAATTGTCATTTCTAGAACAAGTATCAAATTTTAGGAAAAAAACATTTTTGGACACATGCAACCATAAGATCTTGTACTAAACTTATTTGAGAAGATGTGAAAAAAAATTCAGAATTTTCCACCTTGTAGATTGTAAGATATTAGCGTTTGTATTAGCAAAAATCCTTTTTTTGGCCCTGTGAAAAAACGTGCAACTGTACTTCACAAGGCTACATTTGTATGAAAAAACTTCCAAAATGGTGGTTACTCTTTTGATTCCTTCTTCAAGGCAAGTTGGCTATGTGCTTGAAAAAATTCAAATCATTTGAAATTGTACAACATATAGGAAAAAGAAAGTAAGTACAAAGAAGTAGAGAATGATTCAAAATACTAAATTGTGAAAATTGTTGTTATGTAATTGAAAAATTCCAATCCCAATGGTTGTAATGTTTTAATAAACAGTCCACACCCTGTGATTTTATTTTTTTCAAAAAATATTGAAAATTGAGTGAAATAAAGGACTTCAAAGTTTATTTTGGAGTAGAGAATCTGAAACTGCCCGCAAAATCTAAAACACCTCATAACTTTCATCTCATAAATCAGAATGGAATGATTCAAAGCTTTCCGTGTACATATAAATCTAGAAAACCAATTTCAAATTTTTATTTCTTAAAAAAGTGCTTTTTTAAGAATTTTTTGGGCTGCCCGAAGATCAATGAAAATTACATATCATGCAATAACTTTTTAACCATGAAGTCAAAAGTTATGAAAATTGTTGGGCCTTAAAGATACTCCTTGGGCACATGTTGTGTGAAAATTTCAAAGAAAAAAAAGAAAAAATCCATTCGTAGTGAGCTGCCCAATATCGCTTTGTTGCCAAAAAACGCAGTTTTGGCGTTTAGGGGTTAAAATTGTACCAAAAAAACTTTGACCCTTCATAACTTTTGCATTCGGTATCCAAATGTGGTGTTTTTTGGTGCGTTGGAACCTCCTTTCACTTGCCCACAACATAGTATGGAAATTTCACCAGTCTAGTAGTAGAAACTAGGCACAGTAGAGCAAAAATCGTCGGCTTTGCAGGTGCCCACCCTATAAGTTGAGATCCCTCCTTCCAGATCCATTTCCAATGCGAAACTTGTGAAACCCAGCAACGTAAGCAGCACTCCTCAACTGATTGCAATCCACGCTGTCCCGGTCAATCATCTCTCCTCCCTCCTCCTCACTCACTCACTGACTCCCCTGTCATCAATCCTCTGGCATTTGCTCAGAAACCGAGTGAGACGGACCTTCCAGCGAATTATCAATTGAAAGTGAAATCCATCCAAACGGTGACTGCCGGCAGGAATATCCGCAAGTATCATTCAAGACGAGTCTGTCCACACTCCACAGGCTGTGGCTCTGTGCTCAATGGGAAGCGCATGGGCCTCGCTGCTTTGACTACTTGACTAAGTTACTGTTGCCGTACCCTGGCTAGTTCAGTGCTGCTTTTAGATAAGAATCAATCCCCCAAACAAGTTTGAAATTAAGGAGAAATCAGGAGTGGAAAATTTCGAAAATGAAACGAAATGATCAATTTCTGGAAATCATGTACAACCAAGCAAACCAAAAAAATCCTGAAATCACCTCCAAGAGATATCTAACAATAGGGGTTGTCACACCTTCTTCTCCCCATTCTCACTTTTTCTTCAGAGAATGAGGATGTTACACTCTTTGTTTGAATTGCAAAGGGTTCGTTCTTTGAAGATTGAGAATTTTTTTTTCTTCTTTTCTAGAAGTGAAGAATGGGTGTGAGAAACTATGGAGATGATTAACGAATTGTGTCCATTCTTACTCTGCACAAGATACGAAAGGGGTATTTGACCCCTTCTTCATGGAGAAGGGCTCCTATTGGCTCCTCTATTCACTCCATACCTTCTCATTCTTCATAGAAGTTTCATTCTTGGAAAAGGTATGACAACCTTGGCTAATGGGTTTGCTTGTTGAACATGTTTGGGCTCATAAGATTTGTACTTCAATTATGGTTTCTATGTAGAATCTAAACTTGATCCTTTGGTTTGATAGGGGCAACCAAAATTTCTTCTATTGATGGGGGCACTACAAAAGAAAATAGACAAGTATGATCAATTTGATCAATTTATTACCACAACTTGGTAGATTGCCTAATCAATTTATTCAAGTGGTGGTCATCAAGTCTATGAATATAACTTGAGCCTTTGACATAGCTTTTGAATTTAGATTAAATATTTTTTGATCCATTGGAACCCTAATAATATGAATATTTAACAATATTGTCCAATTTAATAAGAAGAACTATGCTCAACATCAAAAAGTAGAAATTTGGATGTTTGACATATCTAGGATTTCTTAGAAGTTGGTTTCCCCAAGGTCCATCAAAATGAAATCCTGCAATCCCATGTATAGAGTTTCAAATATGCATTGGACTAATGTAGAAATGACAAGAATTATTCAAACAACTTCAAGTAAATATTGACATCTTAACCAAATTATTCCAATGCAAAAACAACATTTGAAAGAATTTGGATCCAAATCTCAATGTCACTCACTCACCTCTCATTGGAAAGAAAGAAAGAAAATTTGAAAAAAAAAATTGGAAGCTCAGGATAGCAGGTGCAGTTGTGGGGACGAAGCAGCCTTGGATGTTGATGCAATTGCACAAATCAGTGGAGCAAAACCGCAACCCTAGCCTGGATTTGTGGCCCAGTCCCCCTGCGACCCCACCAACAGAACCCCTCGTCTTCCCCTTTTCCTCTTCGTCACAAACCTTCTCGTTTCCACTTTCTCCCTTCACTAGATCCACCATCGACACACTTTTGTTGCATCACTTGCTACATTGCTCGACTCCTTCCATCCCCAAATCGTCTTCGAAGGTAGAAATTTCCATCACATTGGCAATCTGGGGCTCTGGAGATGTTGGCGATCTGTGGTTTGTGAATTGGGGGATGCAGTTTTGGGTCTAGATTTAAGTGGGTTTCCGGTTACGGAGTTCATCGACCAATGGTTTGTTTGAGTCGAATTTAGAAGTTGTTTGATGGGAGAAAACGAGTTGCATTGGCGAGATCTTGTGGATTTGGTGGGTGGTATTGGATCTAGGAGGTTTTGTTTGGGAAGGGACAGTGAGATTTGACTGAGATTTGAGTCCTTTGTTGTGTGTAGAGCTTGAAGGATGGTGCTCTTTAAGGTTGTAAAGCAAGCCACGAAGCCGATCGATGGCCAGAAGCCGGGCACTTCCGGTTTGCGCAAGAAGGTGCATATACCGAGAATTTTTACTGTTTCTTTTGATGTTTTTTATTTTATTGTTGTACTTTTTGTTTGAGCGAAGTAGATTAACCGTTGTTTGACTCTTGAAATTGGGTAGTGTGATTCTGGTTCGAGCAGGTTCAATGATATTGTGGAGTTTGTGAATTGTGGGTTTTCTTCACAAAGTGTTGGGTTCTTGATTGTGGAATGCGGTGAGGAATTGAATGTGCGAATGTTTCAGTTGTGGATTTGATTGGGTTGCTGTTCTCGATGCTTGGATTTTGTGTTTTGGGAAGTGAGATTGGTGGATTGGTGGTGTGCAGGTGACCGTGTTCAAGCAAGATCATTATCTTGCCAACTTTGTGCAGTCCACCTTCGATGCTCTGCCTTCTGAGAAAGTGAAAGGTGCTGCACTGGTTCTACTTGATCGCCCTCTGAGTTTAGATGATAATTGTATTCTGAGAATGCACTCACATAGTATTTGCATCATGACTGATTTTCCACAGATGAATAGAAGATTAGAAATTCATGTTCAAAGTGGGTTGAATTATGACTGAATGGGTCACTGTTGTCATTTAAGGGCTTGAATTATAGATGCCAAAGTGCATTGGTATTCTGTGAGATCGATCTTCAAGAAAATAGGATTCGGTGTATAAAATGCCTACTGATGTTGGTAAAAGTAGTTTTGAACACAAAAAGTGAATATCCATCACACCTTACTAATGTTACCAAGGCTACATGTCAACCAATCACTTGTAGATTGGGACTTTGCTAATGCACAATATATCTGAAAGATTTTCTTATGTAAATTTTCTGATCTTCTGCAGGTTCCAACATTGTTGTGTCGGGTGATGGCCGATACTGGTCCACGGAAGCTATTCAGGTTGGTCATCTGTGCTCTTACTGAGTCTATTAGCGCTCAGAAAGCGAGCACTAACTATTGAGCAACACAATTTTTAGAAAGTCCTCTTGATTTCCTAATCAATGGTGTGTAATTTTCAATTTTCGGGCCTTTGTGTGAGTGTGTGTGTGTTTGTGTTGTATAATTCTTGTAACTGGAATCCCAGAGGCATCTGCAGCGGCCTGTGAGTAATCAGGTTTTTTTTTGGTGCAGATCATCATCAAGATTGCAGCAGCCAATGGCGTGAAGAGGGTCTGGGTCGGCCAGAATACTCTACTCTCTACTCCTGCTGTGTCGGCAATCATCAGAGACCGAGTTAATAGCCACGTAAGTCATGTGGAGACTTCAGCAGTTTTGAGTAGGTCATAGAGTGACTTTCTTTTGCCCAGTTTTATTTGTTTTTGATCAGCGCATATAATGTTCGTTAATGATTCTGGGAATTTAAAATTTGGCCTCATTTTGATTTTCTTTATTGACAAGTTGATCAATCACATTGATCATTTTCAAACTATGAATCCTCGGTTTATCAGGTATTAATGAGCTCAAGGGAATGCTGAATTAGAGACATCTGTGTTTTGTACTGTTCGAGGGGAATGCAGGGTGAAAAGGCGTATGGAGCTTTCATTTTGACTGCCAGCCACAACCCTGGTGGTCCTGATGAGGTGATCCATTTTTCTTACTTCCACAGATACTGATGTACTTTTTAGAAGTCAAATACAGCAACTTCGTTCTCGTCCAAATCCCTCCTTCTGGTGTCACAGTGCAATAGCCTGTCACAGGAATCATGCCTGTAGCTGAATAGCAGATCAAATAGCCTTGAGAGTTGAATAATTGTATGGCTGTTTGCAGGACTTTGGAATCAAGTACAATTGTGAAAATGGAGGCCCAGCTCCTGAAAGCTTGACTGACAAGATCTACAACAATACCAAGACAATCTCAGCTTATTACACCGCAGATGGCATCCCAAGTGTACGTGTTAGTAATTCCTTAAAATTTACTCATAATTTGATAGCCTTTCATACTAAGTGAGCTTTTGGAACCTTACACCTGATTTTCTTGCCATCAGGTTGACGTCACCAAAATTGGTGTTACTAGCTTTGAGGGACCTGATGGCACCTTCGACGTGGAAGTGTTTGATTCAACTGAGGATTATGTGAAGTTGATGAAGTGAGCATCACATCCTTTGCACACAATAGATGATTTGATCATTATGTCGAAATTTTGTCAGCCTATCAGAATTTGGTCGAAATTGTCTCACTCTTAATCAGAAGTAAAATGGAGATTAACCGTTGTGCAGGACCATTTTTGACTTCACTGCAATCAAGGACTTGCTCACGAATCCAAAGTTCACCTTCTGGTATGTTGTAAAAATATTCATAGGTCGTTTTGGAGTAGTTAAAATTTTTTCACATATCCCTTGGTTATCATGACGGCGAGTTCCCTCGTACAGTTCTATGTTACAGTTAGAATTATCATATTCATTAGGTGGACTTGCATTGTTTGGCCAGCTATGATGCACTTCATGGAGTTGCTGGTGTATATGCCACGAGGATATTTTTGGAGGAGTTGGGGGCACAGGAGAGTTCATTGTTGAATTGCGTCCCAAAGGTAATTTATTTGTATTTTGTTTGATTCAATTATTTCTTAATGCTGTCTGAAGTTGTTGGAGTGAAAATTTGATCCTAACATATTTCTTTGGAAATCTGTTACATTTCTTTTCTATCTTTAGGTTTAGATTTCACTTGGAACCCAGAGAGCACCTCTAGATGATGCGAAGGATTTATAGATCTCTTGCGTCAGGATGCAAGGATTGATCAGAGTTCAGTTGTAATTTATGGGACTTCCTCTTCTAAGTTTCGTGTTTACGTCACATAACATGAAGCTTGTCTTCTACGCAGGAGGATTTCGGTGGAGGCCACCCTGACCCAAACTTGACCTACGCTAAGGAGCTCGTGCAAGTGATGGGATTGGGTAAGAAGCCAGTCGATAAGGTTCCTGAATTTGGTGCCGCCGCTGACGGTGATGCTGACAGGAACATGATTTTGGGCAAGAGGTACAAATACTCTTTCACAATGATATCTTGATTTTTTTTCTCCATCCCACCTTTGTCATATCCGTGTTCTCGTGAATACTGCGTGAGTTTGGTTTGGTTTGGTTTGGTATGGTAGTAGACATGTCTTATTAACGATTATTTTTGAATCGTTGGTTTTTTATTTTTTATGAAAATCGTGCCATCTACCCTCAAGTTCCTGGAACCAAAAGTGGCTGATGTCACACCCATAGTAGTTGAAACATCCCATATAGGAAGCCTCAAGAAGTGGTTGAAGATATGTCGCATTTTGACCCCTAAACGCCTCGAATGCCCAAAACGGCTTTCGTGTTGTTTTTTCCACTTTTGAAAGGCTCATATGATTGGGGGCTTTCATTTGCTCTATTTTATTTCCTTAATGACCTGTACACGTAATGTTTCTCGCAGATTTGGGGAATATAAAAGTTGGTCCCGTCTGCATTGTATTGTTAATTATATGATGGTCAATTTAATACAGTGAAATCTCTGCCCTGTAGGGGGATAAGTAGGGGTTTAGTGTGCCGGTGGTGTTTTGTGTGTCTGGTCTTTTTTGAAGTAGTTGCGTACTGATATGGAAAAATGGCTTTTTGAGCGCAGGTTCTTTGTGACCCCATCAGATTCAGTAGCCATCATTGCCGCCAACGCAGTGGGTGCCATTCCTTATTTCAGTGGAGGTCTCAAAGGAGTGGCGAGGTAGGCCCTGTGCATGCTTATGGTCGTTATTCCAGTTAGTTTGCTGTTTTCAATGGTTTTAAAGTTCGACAGTGTGCAGTGTGCAGTGTTCCTGAGAGCCTGTCATGCTATATTCTAAATGGGATGACCCATTTTTGCGTTGGTATGATCTTGCAGGAGTATGCCTACATCAGCTGCTCTGGATGTAGTGGCTCAGAAGTTGAAGCTCAAGTTTTTTGAGGTTAGTAGGTTTTCTTCAATTGTATCAATGGCTTTGCTTGAGGACCACGTCTTATCCTGATTTGCTATTGATCCCATCAGGATCTTCATATCTCTGAACATGTTTCTCCTGTATATTATGTCTCCTTGTTAACCCGAGGAGATACTTATCAAGTATTGCTGCACATTTGTCTGAACTCTTTATCAGGTACCAACTGGATGGAAGTTTTTTGGTAATCTCATGGATGCTGGCTTGTGCTCTGTCTGCGGTGAAGAGAGTTTTGGAACAGGTATTTTCTCTTTAAATGGGAGAATATGAGTATTGAAAGTTGCTGATTTCTGCAATGGAGGGTGATGTTTTGCTTTATTGAAGGGCGGAAAAAAAATATTTTATTTTATTTTCGATAACATCGCTTGATCTTGTAGGGTCTGACCACATCAGAGAGAAGGATGGAATTTGGGCCGTTTTGGCGTGGCTTTCTATCTTGGCTCACAGGAACAAGCTAGCTGGAGGTGATAAGCTGGTGACAGTGGAGGAGATTGTTACTGAGCACTGGAATACTTATGGTCGTCATTACTACACGCGTTACGACTACGAGGTTTGGTTTTATCCGTTTCTAATCATTAGAATACATGTACGGTAGTCACAGGTTTGGTTTGCTTTTAGGTTTTAGGGTTTAGGGTGCAGGAAATGCATTGATTATACCGTAAAAAATTTGCTCATCGACTACCTTGATGGCAAGCAGAATGTGGATGCCGACGCTGCCAAGAAACTTATGGCTCATCTTGTTGATCTGCAATCCAAGCTGGGCGATGTGAACAAGTAAGTTCTGTAGCACTCTCTTGCTTGGTTATGAATACTCAATAGTGGTCAAGACCGCATACCATTCTAGAGAAACCTTTGTGATCACCATCGGAATTAGCTTGAAAGGAATCCCTGACACTTTGTTTTGAGCTCAGTTTCATTAAGTGCGAGCTTCTCAAGCCAATGACCCAATGAGATTATGCGAGAGCTTTTCTTTTGTTTGTTTTGCGTGCCCTTGCTCTAATTATCTCTTCAACGGCACTGTTCTCAAAATTTGCCATGCCACTACTGAAGAATGTAATGTGTGCTTTATATGAAAGTTTTTTTGTCTGTGCTGTAGAATGAATTTGCTCTTCTTATGGTCAATGTTCATGACGCGATTTCTTTGTTCTCGACAGCATGATCAAGGAAATCAGACCTGATGTGGCCGAGGTTAAAGAAGCCGACGAGTTTGAGTACAAGGACCCCGTTGACCATTCTGTTTCGAGCCACCAGGGTATCCGTTACCTCTTCAAGGATGGTTCACGGCTGGTATGTTTTTTTTTGTGTCAACTTTGGCTTTTGTATCGCATGCCGATTTAATTTTAATAGTGGAGGAAGCGATTTTATGAATACTCTTATAATGGAGTTGTGAGACTTTGGAACAGAGTTTTATACTTACAGAAGGAGTCTCATTTCATGTGCACCTGCAGGTGTTCCGGCTCTCTGGAACTGGTTCAGTTGGAGCCACCATTCGCCTGTACATTGAGCAGTACGAAGCGGATCCCACCAAGACATTCAAACCCTCTGCTGAGGCTCTGTCTCCTCTTGTAAGCCTACCAACTTTACCTTTCTCAAACTTATCTCTCTTTCCTTGAATCACCTAGATGTCTCACAGTCAAGATGTTTCCTCTAGGGACATCTTGCAGCGGAGGATCCTGGTTCTACATCTCTTGATTAACTCATACCATGTTTTCCAATGCTTCTGGTGATGTACAATTGGGTGTGACCTGACTTTTATTCTTCAACGATATGACCAGTTGAATTGATCATTTTCAAACCATGAACCCTTGATTCTTTATATTCATCCCATTTCAATAGCCTAAGGTAGCAAACCTAGGATCAACCAAACAATTATTTGAGCATGGTTCCTATTATTAACTATGTAAGTTTCTGTTTCTGTTACGTCTTGTTAGCCAAAAGGGAATTTCATGAATAACTATGAATTTTCAAAGTGCTGAAAGTAGGTGTACCCAAAATTGACCCTAGGATCTCATTTTAGGCAAGAATCTGGATGGGTTGATTTTAGAAACGGGTTGTAATTAGGTGCAGTTATCTCAGTGCAGATCATGTTTGCTATGATGAATACAAGTCATTTACTGTTCTGGAAATCTTAGAATATTGTTGAATATGAGAACAAACTTGGCTAATAATCATCTTACCTGTTCGATTTTCAGGTGGAGGTAGCTTTGAAGCTATCAAAGATCGAGGAGTTCACAGGCCGCTCAGAGCCCACAGTCATCACTTAGATGAGACCTATTGGCAAGCAGTGGAAAGCAAGGCAGAGAAGGGCATGTGCAACAGAGCACATTGTGAGTGCACCTGTACTGGACATGGATGAGTTTAGATGGACGCTTCATAACTACTGTAGTAGTGAAGCTGCTACCTCAATTTATCTTTGTTCACCGGATGCATATTGCTGGCATAGTGCAAGAGTTGTAGCGAACTGTGCAGAATTTTATTTTTTCAATTTTGGTATTACTTATTCCCAAAATCTGATTGTCAGTGACTCGTTTGGGGGGCTCGGGATCATCGTTGATAAACATGATTTCTCATCATATATGTGTTTGTATTAAAGAACTTTCTGGATGCAATCTTGCCTTGTAGACATGCCAAAGAAAGATAGAATTTTAATAAGAAATGAACTAGGAATGGAATGGAGGGTCATATGTATTCATAACTACTAGTGTGCCATAGCCAAAAGCACAGTAAAGTGATTTTCTAATTTTCTCATTCATAAAAACTTTGAAATTCAATAACTTTCACACCGTAGGTCCAAATGCTATGAAACAAAGCCCATGCACCCCTCCTCATTGAGGGTGTTCTGATGGTACGAAGAACATGACCAGCGGATGCACAGTCTAAGAGATCTCAATGTAACAAACTAAACTAACTTAAAGGTATGGATAATGCATGTGACCATTGTTAGAGGGTTAAATGTTCAAGTTCAAATTAAATGAAAAACTAATTTGTAACTATGGTCACATGAATTATGTGTGCAAATTATACCATTTCAATGCACGTGTAAACCCCACAATTCATAAACAAGTGGAAAATGACTAACTTGCATAGCCTTCTAAATTTGAAATGCATAGTTTCTTCAATATGTTGAAATGTAGTCATGTTTTGGTAGTGCCTAAGGACTTGGGTACAAAAATTTACCAATTTCACCCATTTACTTCATATTTTAAATTTAAATTTGTTTTAAAGTTCATTTTGGTACAAATTGTTTGTGATGTCATCTTCTATATCGCCACTCCAAATGAATTTGAATAGTAAAGCCTTTGGTTTTTGACTAATCCAAAATCTTTAGTTTTGGGGTTTTAAGACTATAGTTTTAAACCAAAATAGAAAGAAATCTTGGAGATTAAATACTCGGCATTTAGAATGAGATCCAATGCTATAATCTAATGAAGTGGGAGTACGGCATTTGGATGTGATATTCAAGTAGCACAAATAGATACTTCCAACATAGTTGAATTCCTTGTAGGATTGTTGTCCTTTTAAGGAAAAATGAAAACTTAGGAGATTCCTATTATCTCAATTTTTGGTGTGCTATTTTGAATTTCATTATCACAATTTTTGGCACAATTTTTTGAAAGGTTTTGTTAAGGAAAAAAAAATAGTTTTTTGGAAGTAAATTTCTTGTTTTCATTAGGGCCAAGAGCAAAATTAATGACACCTTGAGTTTAAAATGCTTGAGCTCAAGTAATTGAAAAAAGACAAAGTTTGAAATAAATTTTGAAATTTTTTTCTCTCATTGAACATATTTTTGTCTATATTAATACTTTGATTCATTTGGTTTATGAAAGTTATGGAGCATCATGTATTGTGGTCAATGAAAGCATCATCTTAAAAAATAACTTATAATATTTTTTTGAGTAAATTCTCAGAATTTTCAAGGTACTTAGTTTTCTTGCTAGAGCAATCTTACATGTTTAATAGGTCTTATATCTACTTCATATTCTAAATATTGATATGCAATTTTTTGTAATTGAGTGATCTATGTTGTAATAATTTTTTATGCTGAAAAATTATTTTCTTCATATAATGAACAAATTAAGATATATATTAGGCCCTAATAGAGGTCATGGTTCTCATCTTTTACTTTCTCAAGCAAGAAGAAGAAATGTCAAGACAACCTCACAAATATGTCTCCATTTACTTTGAAGTGGATCATAATGTGAAAATAATCTTACAAACAAAATATAAACATTTGAAAATTCCAAATTGAAATGGAGAAACAAAATTAAAGAAGCACTTCAAAATGGAGGGAGCTTCACTTCTTCAATACTTGGAGATGTAGAGCCCAATTCATAATTAACCCCTTAAGTTTCTTGATTAAGTTTTCACCAAAAATGCTCCAAAACTGTCATTTCTAGTACAAGTACCAAATTATGGAAAAAAAAACATTTCTAGACACATGTAACCAAAGGATCTTGTAGTAAAAAGATCTGAGAACATGTGGAAAAAAATTCAGAAATTTTCACCACGTGGGTTGCAAGATATGAAATTTTGAAATCACAATATTCCTTTTTCTGGCCTTGCAAAAAGTCCGGCAGCTACACTTCAAAAGCTCACATTTGTATGAAAAAATGTTCAAAATGGTGGTGCTTTCTTGGATTCGTTCTTCAAGGCTAGTTGGCTACATACTTGAAAATTTTCAGATCATTTGGAATTATACAACATGTAGGAAAAAAAATAGTAAGTAGAAAGAAGTAGAGAATGATTCAAAATACAAATTATATTGTTAAGAATTTTGTTATGGAATTAAAAAATGCCAATCCCAATGTTGTAATGTTGTAATAAACAATCTACATCCTCTGATTTTATATTTTTCAAAGAATATTGAAAATTGAGTAAAATAAACGACTTTAAAGTTTATTTTAAATTAGAGAATCTATAACTACCCGCAAACAAAAACTCTTCATAACTTTTGAGTCATTGATCAAAATGGAATGATTCAAAGCTTTCTGCATATGCATTCATCTAGAAAACCAATTTCAAATTTTTGTTTATGAAAAAAGTGATTTTTTCTAATGATTCTGCCTGATTTTCCCATTTATAAAAACAAATAACATATTAGGCTATAACTTTTGACTCATACTTCCAAATGTCTTGAATTTTAAGTGCACATCAAAGATATTCCTCATCCACACCTTCAATTAAACTTTAAAGTTTGGGCCCAAAACATGAAAATCTCTAATCACACGTACTTGCCCAAAATTGCTATGTTGCCAAATTCGACAGGTTGGTCCTTCAAGGGTTAAGTGTTGTTAAAAACTAATTATAATTAGTATTACTTTCTTTTAAAATTATGTTGAAATGAAAATCCATGTAATAACAAAGCACTATTTAAACCATGGTTTAAATGGAACTTTCAGAAATGTAAAATCCTAAAAAAATTTTAAAAAATATTAGAAAATATCTTTTCTTTTCTTTGTCGATGAAGACACTAAGTACTACAAAATATTGGAATGGAGTTGCTTTATAAGATAATTGTATCATGTTGGGATGAACAAATGAGTTATCATCCATATTTTATATGTTTCATACATGGCCATAGCATTAAATGAGTTCACCACTTAGTAATTAAAGATTGCTTCACTAGCAACTACCCAAAATAAATGAAATAAATAACTCAGGCCATTTGATGACCAATTGACCTTGTCTTCATAACTTGATTTTCACTCTATCTACTTGACACTATCTCAATAATTGAATAAACCTTATTCTATAATGGTCACTCAAGGGCCAAAAAAGATTTGAAACAATGTTAAAAACCAACACTAAGAAAGACAACCTTTCTTGCTTGAGCATTTGTATTTACTAAGTTGACAAGTCTTTTTTAGTATTGAAAGGTTTTTTAAAGGAATTTTCATTGAAAGTGCACTCATCAAGGAGCTTGTTGGCAAGTGATTGCAAACTATGATGTAAAATCTTTTTGTTAAAATAAAATGTACAAATAGTATACAAAAATGTGAATTTTTAGAAAATTTGCATAAAAAACTAAATTCCAATCCAAAATTTTGGAGTAACCATTTCAACCAACTTCTAGTATTGCAATATGAAAAGGCTTGAAACTTAAAATAGATTAAAATATATTTTTTAAATCATATAAAGAAATACTTTCAAAACTTTCATCTTCTAAATGTGAAATTTGTTGATTTTAGTAATCATTTGGTATTGCAACTATGTAGAAGTTATTCATTCAATCACTTTATATCTTTTCATATTTTCCAAGCCAAGACTCCACATGTATCATGTACTTCTTTGTACTTTTTTAAATTTTATAGAATTTCTCTTAAACAAATTATTCATCCAAAAGTACTAAACATTCTTGAATTTGGTTTGCAATAATTGAAAAAGAAATTGTTACTTTATACTTTAAAATGTAGTCGAATAGAAAAAGAATTTTTTACTTCTAGAAAAACAAATTCATTTTGATTTTTGAGCACCCAAAGTCTCAACTCTTGAAAAATATCAGAGTTACTATTTTTTTCTATGATTCTAGTCTACAATTGCCCAACTTAACTTAAAGTACTCTTTACACTATGCATTCCATTTCATAAAGGCAAAGACAACAAACAGTAAACATGTGATGGTACAAAATAGGAAAATAAAAAATAGAAGGTTTAGGGAAGGTTTCAAATAATTTAAAAACACACGATCCCACTAGAGAAATGGATAAAAAAATTTATTTATTTTCAATGAAATTTCCAAAGGAAACCTAATAGTTGCCTATGGACAACCTTGGTATGTGTCATGTTGATCAACACTATACAAAGCAACCATACCAAGGTGCCTAAAGTAGTATGAGTGGTATTATTGTAAAGCCCAATTTTCCTTGTATAATTTACAAGCTACCACTTCAATAATACCGACCCTAGACAATTCATGAGGGCTAGGACTATTCCCAATTCCTTGTTGTACATAACACAAAAGATTGTCAACATGGACATTGCTTGAACACTTCAAGGAAGCACACTTGCAGAAATGGGTTTGTTGGCATGGGGATTGCAATCCGGTTTTGCATTGGGCAAGTTCCAACACGGAGTTGGAACTAGGTGTGTTGGAATGGGGTTGTGGGGATTGCAATTTGGTCCCAGGTTGGACAAATCTCAACATGGAGTTGGAATTAGGTGCCCTTCTCCAAGAATGGTAAGTGCAAACATGGCAAACACCAAGGCTACCAAGAGGCCCTTCATCTTAAACATGATGACAATATTGCGTGCGCACATTTACAACAAGCATATTACTTAATTAATGGAAGTTCAATTTTACAAGCTGGTGTAATCTAAGAAGTATTTTGAATGGGCATCACAAAATGATAGATAGATCTAATATGGTGTGCTACCAAGGTGTAACTCAATGAAAAAAAAATCTTAAAGCATCTTTCCAAGGTGCAACAAATACAAATTCAATGGACGTTGTCACACATACAAGCTGAAAACAATCCAAAAGCATATTGCTAATGTGCAATAAAAAGCGTGACCCTTGAAGACAATCTACAAGTGTGGTAATTATCATCGTGCAAGCAACATTAAGAATATTCCAAAAGAGTAGACATGAACAAGGTATAACATTAAAAATTTACATAATCCAATCACAAATTACAACGAAAATGAAGACAATTCTAAAGTATTTCAACAAGATGTCATGAAAAGTGACAATCCAAGTGAACAACAAAGTATCTTACCAATTGTAAAAGAGACCAAGAGATACAAAATGAACTTGCAATTGCTAGTATCCAACCAAAGAGCAAGGAGCAAAGCTTAGCAATAAAGAGAAAAGAGTGGAATGAAGATATGAAAGAATTTGCTTGTGCTTAAATAGTTCACAAGATCCCTACAAATGAGACCTCAATTGAAGTATTCTTATGGATAATATTTTTCTTCAAATGCAGGATAGGATAAGATAGAATAGGATAGGATAGTAGTGGACATGTGTTTGCTATGCTATAATATTATATTGATTGTCAATTGTTGAAAGGTTTTGCAAGAACTTTTAATTATTCCTTAATAATGAATAATGAAACTTTTCATCTCTAAAATTGTGATTCTAAATTCTTGTTCATGTGAATTATATATTTTGGAGCTTCAATCATGATGGTGTAAAGAATTTGTTGCTTTTGTTGTATTGTCCATCACTAAATGGTTGTTGCACTTTTACACCTCTAGATCTAGAACGGATCTTATATTTGAACATTGACAAACTTCTCTATATTTGACAAGACAAACTCACTATGACTTAAAAGTCTTAAGAGGAATTACAAATTGATATTTTTGTGGGTCTTGCTTTTGATCTCAATGAGAATCTATATATGCAAAATTGCTCTCAAATCTCCACAATTGTTTTTGACTATAGAAGCATCAAAATATCTCATAATTTGATAAAATTTCAAAAATAGATTTATTGAAAGATTTATTTTGAAATATTGAATCTACTTATGTATGATATCATTGTAGACCAATAATGTTTCTTTGAAATACCCTTAATACCAACATTTGTATTATCCTACCCCAATATAGGTAGTTTCTTGACCCTAATACAAACATCAACATTGCTATACCAAAATATTGGTTGGGTCAAATGTGTTGGGGCCTTGAGAAATTTAAGGCAATGTTGTAAAAAATTGATTTCTATGGATGTCTTTAAATGTTGACCCTTGAAAGGTTTTCAAGGTATAACCTCTTGTTGTTTTACAATGATAGACATTGAAAGGTTTTTTGAAAACTTTCCATTATTAGAAACATATCTAGGAAGCAACATCACCTAAAAGTAGTGAAATATGAAGATAGTAAAATACTTATTGAAAAAAATTTACTAAATAAAATTCTGAATATTTTTTTAATCATAAAGCCCTAATGGCTTTTTTCATCAAAACCAATAAAACTATCATTTCCACTACAAAGAGCAAAATTTTTAAACAATTTTTTCTTTTGCATATGTAATTAGAGGACCTTGCACTACACTTCTATTAAAAAAATGTTTGGAAGAAATTTCAAAAACTTTGATTGATCACATAGATTGCAAGATATTTGTATTTGAAGTGAAGAAAACAAGTTTTTTGTACACCCTAGGTGACTAGATCATAAGACTTTGAATCTTCTTATAATAACTTAGAATTTTGCATTACAAATTTCAAATTTCAAAAATTTTATGTTGAAAAATTGAGTTGAGAGTTGGGGGAAAAAATTCAAAAGAAAAACACTTAATTCTTATGCTAAAAAATATTGTTACATAGAAGAATGCACAAAATAGAAAGAAAAAATAGATTGTTAATCTTGAGGGGCACTCCATATGGAGTTTTGTACATCATGTGTATCCAAAGTTTTTATTTGGGAGGGTAGTTTGATGACCATGACTAATTAAATGTTTCCTATCATTACCTAATTTTATGCCTCCATACAATTACTTACAATTCTAAAGTAGGGGTGTGAACCACCATATTGGTTCACTATTTCAAAATCCAAAAATATAAAAATTGGGTGTGAATTTACAAATTCGGAAGTGTTAGTACTAGGGATTAAGCCACAACCATCAATTAGGGAGTTTTCTACTACATAACAATGGAAACTTCAAGAGGTTAGGGCGAGATACTAGAAAATATAATGAGGAGAAAATTAGAGGAAATTCTAGGGAAAAAATAGGGATCTAAAACTAAAAAGAAGTTAAGCAAGATTTGGTAGAGTAACCAAGTTAGGCTAATAGTAAAATGATGACAAAATAAAAACCAAAAATGCATAACCAAATTGCAAACAAAAAACTAGGAGTATCAAAAGAAGCTAGAAGTAAATTAAAAACTAAAAAAAATAATAAATAATAAAAAATACAAAAGAAGTTAGTTAAACTAAAACTGTAACTAAAAATACTAGTGCAATGAGTATAATACTAAAATAATGCAAAAAACACTAAAATAGGAGTTTTTTAATAATGTAGAGTATTTTTCAGTAATTTGGGGTGTTATCCACTAAATTAGTGTAGTTTACACTAAACTAGCGGATTTACAGTAACATAGCATGATTTGCACTAATTTGGCGCATTTTGCACCAAATTAGCAAATTTATAGTAAATTAGTGTAGGATGAAAATAGTTACACAAAATTAATTCGTTAGAAAGTTGGATATAGGCAAAATTAGGGTTTGGAACCCTTTCTCTCACAATTTTTCCAACTTCTTGAGCATGTGTGTTTGGAGAGCAATTTTGTGATTATGGATGTTTTTTAAGCATGAGAAGCTAGAAACTAAGATGAGGGAACCAAGTTAGGACAATTTGTCGAGTAAGTTACTATTTTTTGGGGAAAAAGTGGTGAAGGATTGATGGGATTGAGGTCAGATGGAAAATAGAGTGGAGAGAATTAGAGTTTGTTTGAATTTGGAGGAGATTGTCAACTTTGGAGACTGATTTTGGAAGATTGAAAGTGTGGAATGAGCTGAATTTTTGGGAGGATGGAGAAGAGGAAGTCAGTATTCCAATAAGACAAGTCTTGATCAATTCCAAGCAAGGACAAAGACGGAGCTGTTGATTTAGTGCGAGGAGGTCAAGCTGCCTCCGCCACAGAAGACCGACGACTTTGGTGAGCAACTGTAGGAATTTGGCAAAGCGGATCAACATGAATTTTGTTGACAAGAAAGATAGGGAAGTTATCTTTTTAATGGGACAATGCTCGCCCAATTTGGAATAGGGACAAAGACAGGGCAAAAATTTTAGTTTGGCAAGGTCTACTGCCCATTTGGCGGCAATTTATTTGGATATTTCATTTTTTTTCTTGTGATTCTAGCTAAATCTAAATGTAATGCTAATTATAATATGATTTTGTCTTATAAATCTTGAATGAATAGTTCAATGGCCATACATGCAATGTTCTTGTAGAATGTGAATGTCTAGAAAGGGTGCATGAAATTGAGTTGGATTTTTTAGGCTTTTGGGGTGAGCACAGAAGCACTATCTAAATGGGGGTAAAATTAGGGTTAGGATGTGAATGATGAAATAGGAGAGAAAAGTTAATTGGCCTAAAAGGAATGTGTGGAAGTATTAGGGATTAAATCTATAGAATTAGGGAGGTGCATGGTATCAATTTAGGAAGTGAGTTAGGATTTTGGGTGATTGTAGTATCATGAAATTTAATTTTAGGACACCAATTTGATCCATTTGGTGCTCCAATGGCCAATTTTAGGCAAAGTTAGGCTTAATAGGTTGTCTTAACCTCCTATAGTAGGTACTAGGATCATTTGGAGATTTTAGGATGCATATTTGGGTGGTGTAGGGGTGTTGCCCCCATTTCACTTGGAATACTTTAAGTAAAAAAATTGATAAAAAAAAAATTTAGGAGTCCATTGCTTGGAAGGCGGACTAGGAGTAGGTGTCCCATACACTCCCCACCGGCCCAACTCTAGGGGGTTTCTTCACCTTGCGGTGGAAAAGCTTCATAAGGAGCGCTTTTAAGGCGGAAAAGGTCATATACAAAAATTAAAGACAAAAACACAACTCATAAACCCAAAACACATCATTTTGAGAAAAGGTGAACAACACAATATTGCACAACAACTTCATTAACTATAGAATACCATGTAACACACAACAACATGCAACAAATTCAAAAATTTCTAAAGCAAAAAATAACTTAGAAAGACAAAACAAATCCAAAGATGTTTGAAGCCCATAAGGTGCATGCTCAACATCCATAATGATAATACAAAACCAAAATAAGTTTGAAATGTATTCATAATACAATTCTAAGTACAAAATCTAAATCATTGCCTTCTTCCTTCAATCAAGTATAAGGTCCTTACAATAGCATGTAAGGGAGGCAACCCATTCCTAATCATTGCCCCATTGTGGCAATATAGGGTGGACTAATTTTGATCAAGAGATTATTAACAATGATTAATCCTAGCACATTTCCCAACGAAGCTATGGTACATTATGATAGGCTACAAGACTTTCAATATTGCAACCAAACCTTGTTGGATTTTGCAACCAACTCTTAGTTGGAAATAGGAAGATTTATATGACCCATATGGGTGGATCAAAATCTTCAGCTGAAAAATTCATAGTATTTCTATTTTGAGAAATAAAAATCTAAGAAACTATAGAAACCTTAAGAGCTCTATTTTTGCATATGAAACAATTTCCCGCTATAGAAACTTCCCTTGCAAATAAGTGTATCTGCTTAAGTGGTCAAAAATGGGTTGCCTCCCTTGTAAACATTCCTTGTTGTTGCAATAAGGATTTGTAGCAATAGAGCACCAATTTGGAGTAACATAGGAGTTGGAGTGAGTGATTGTCTACATTGGGTATGGTTGTCCTTGGGGTCAAGAATCGGTAAGTTACTAACATGCCTAGACAGCATGCACATGGCTGAATGGAAAACACAATTGAAAGTTCAGAATTGTTGATCTATGGTGAAACACCCAATAATATCCCTATATCTAGTCATGCATAATAGACTTCCCTTAAAGTGATCCTCAAAAGTGTCATTAAACCATACCCATACTGAACTACAGTTTGCCTAAATTGTTGATTTTTCAAAAAAAATTGTTTCAGAACCAAAGCAATTTTTCTAGAGTGCCTTTCAAGGTGACCTAGGGAGTTTTGCTTTGAAAGCTCATAGAAATTAGATGCCTTATCCAATTTTATTGTTTTAAATTAATGATTTTGAATTGCTAATAGTTACTAACTACAAAAATATTTTGTCTAGAAAAAGATGCCTCCAACTATGTTGAATTGTTTATTTTGACAGATTTAGATGTTTCTACCTAATTATATTATTGGGCCTTATACTAAACAGATAGACAATGGATATTGACATTGACAATGGAAAGATTGATGTAGGATGACTCTAAAATACAAGGCTCCAAACAAATGCAAGGTATGTTGCAACAAACAAAAACTTCATCCATCCAAGCAAGTCAATAGTCTCATAATCAACCCTACTCACATAAATTCCTAGGATCTTTATCTTTTTTTATTTTTGTATCTCTTTAGACCTTGTTTACTTACGTGTAATTACCAAAGTGTTTTAGTCATGAATTGTTTTTTATAAGTTTTCATTGTTCAACAAACTAAATTATTGAATTTCAAAGAATTTTCTCTTCAAAAATGATCTAGAAATTAGAAAATTAAATGATGAAAATTCCCTTGGAAACTTTCCAACAATAGATTATAGCAAATCATTCAACATTAGAAGAGAATGAGCTCTCGTGGAAGACTGCGAGTTCTCACAAGTTCTTGGACTGTGGGAACTTGTCCACAACAGCTCGCTAACATAGTCAGGCGATGACTACGTTAGATAATAATAAAAAATTCATTTTTTAATTGAAAAAAAATTAATTGAAAAAAAACTAAATTTTTTTTTAATAGTTTTAAATTCTGGCCAGTGTTGGCAGGTTTCCAACCTGGGGAACTAGCTTGAAACGGTCTTCCAAGGCAGCTAAATCCCATCTAATGCAATCCAAAAAAATCACATTAAGGACAATAGATAAATCATTAAATTTTTGAACATTTTATAAGGAATTTTATCATTTAATTAGAATTTAGGATTTTTCTTTGTTGTAATGTATGATTTTGCAATTGAGATGCACTTTCAACGATTTTTTGGCTTAAATGGAATAAATCAAGCTACTATGCCAAGCCTTGCTATGTTGCTCCTATTGATCTTCCAATAAATTGGAGACCCAAGACCAATGCTACATAAAACCTCTTAGAGAAACTACCTTACAATAATGAAACCATTCCATTTGGTACCCCTAGATCTATCAACAAGACACCATCACTTGTAAATTATTTTTGACAACCATCAATTCTAAATTATCTTTGTTTCACTTATGAAAATATCAAATGATTTTGCATTTGGAGTAGGGATTAAAGGAAAAAATTCCTTATAAAAATCTAAAGGTACATATTTCCCTATTGGCAAGGTATAAGGTATAGTGCAAGAATACATTATTGACTTTGCCTAATTATGAACGCTTAAAATATGAGCACAAATGACAAAGTAAGTCTTGGTAATTTGTTAGAGGAGGTTGCTCTATTGGAAAAAGTCATGGAACATGTGCCATTATTTGAATTGACCATTTTGTATATTCATTGCATTCCTTTCAACATGGGTTGTGTCCGTCATTTACAAGTGATCCTATACTTCTATGGTCAATCATTAATGCTCTCCTAAAATGAATTTTCTTTGAAAGAAAATACCAATATTTCTAAAGGTCATTGAAAGGAAAACTCGAATTGTTTTTCCCTTGTGTAATGAGATATTCTTCAAGTATAACTTTGGAAATAACAATCCAATGTAGTTGAAATTCACAATGAGCATGGATATAAATATTGTAAAATTTTACTTCATTTTAAAAATAATATCCAAAAAAAGAATTTTCAAAAATGAGGTAAAATTCAGTAAGGTAATTACAATAATTATGATTTTCAAAAATTAACCCCTAAAGTCCCAAATATCTTTTTTTGGCATTATGGGTATTTAGGGAAGCTCACTACAACTGGAATTTTCAATTTTTTCCTTTGAAATTTTCAGAAAACCTGTGGTCGAGGAGTATCTTGAAGGCCCAACAATTTTCATAAGTTTTGACTACATGGTTCAAAAGTTATTGTATGATATGTAGTTTCTTTCCCAACTCGGGCAACCCATGCAAATCAGGAAAAGTCACTTTTTTCAGAAATAAAAATTTGAAATTAGTTTTTAAGATTCATATATACGTGGAAAGCTTTGAATCATTCCATTTTGATTAATGAGGTCAAAGTTATGAGGAGTTTTAATTTGTGGGTAGTTATAGATTTTCTACTCTAAAACAAACTTTGAAGTCTGTCATTTAACTCAATTTTTAAGATTTTTTGAAAAAAATAAAATCATTGGATGTAGATTGTTTATTAAAAAATTACAACCATTGGGAATAGCATTTTTCAATTCCATAATAATAATTTTAACAATTTAGTATTTTGAATCGTTCTCTACTTTTGTCTACTTATTATTTTTTTCCTATATGTTGTACAATTCCAAATGATTTGAATTTTTTCAAGCATGTAGTCAACTTGCCTTGAAGAATGAATCCAAAGACGCACATCCATTTTGGACATTTTTTCATACAAATGTGACCTTGTGAAGAGTAGCTACCTGATTTTTTGCAAGGACAAAGAAAAGGATTTTTGTCAATTCAAAACGCTAATATCTTGCAATTTGCATAGTGAAAATTTCTGAATTTTTTTCACATGTTTTCAAACCAGCTTACTACAAGATCCTATGGTTACACATGTCCAAAAATGGTTTTTTTTTCTAAATTTTGGTTCTTGTACTAGAAATGACAATTTTGGAGCTTTTTTGACGAAAATATAGTCTAAAAACCTATGGGGTTAAGCTAATAGGAAATATGAAGTTCTGATAAATATGCCATACATGCGATTTTGAAGGTTGAAGTATTATTGAGTACTAATTAGTGATCCCAGAATAGGTTCAGGGAAATTAGTCAGATGTTCATTTTTGGAAATTTTTTTGAATTGAACATTGAAGGCACGAAGAAATTAAGTAGCCACTAAGTGAAATTTAGCCAATTTTGGAATCCCTAGTACTAATTGAATGCAAGTCCACAAAGTGAATGTTTTTTTGCACATTGTCTAGTTACTTATAATATGAAGGTCAAATAGCAAAATCTAGTTAAAGTATAAAGATATCTATTTCACAAAGTTTGGTCATACAACGCCTCACATTGAACTCTTCCTAGATAATATTTTTGTTACTTAATAGGTGTTTCTTAGTATGAAAGATGTTTGTATGAACATTCCCGACATATCTATGCAATCAGGAAATTCATCACCAACTGTTTTCAATAAAATAACATATAAAACCATGAAAATGAACTTCAAAATTTCACCAAAAAATAGAATTTTGATTTTTTTTAAATTGAAATTTGGTGTGCTTGATTGGGATTGAATAAAGATGCAATGATGATTCTGCTTACCAAAATATACTAATTATACTACAGATTGTACAAAAAATTGGAATGCCTCAAATCAGCAATTTGTAAATGAACTAGACCTAATTGTACATCACAAACTTAAGTTAGCCAACCATGGACTTGCTCCCATTTGGTCTGAAATGGGGTATTAGCTGCAGTTACCTTAAGTTAATACAGTCACTAAGCAAGGCAAGAAACGTATCCAAGTGCAGACTGCTCCACTTGTCCGCTTAGCCGTCAGCCCCCACGCCGCCACAGCCGACGACGCATGCATCCCCTCCCAAGTCCCAACGTGTCGCAGCCCATTACCACTTCCCTCCTCTATAAAAACCTCAATACGCCTTCACCATTCTCATCTGAGCTACCATCTTCTCACATTACGTCTTCGTTTTGAATTGACATTTTCTCTCGACCAATTGTTTTGGTGCAGTCTCTAATTAGGTGCAGATTGTGCGTGGGCCATATCGTTGGATTCATTCACCATGTCGAGTGAGGGAGATCTCAATGCTCGCGCAGCCGCCGGCGAGACCGTGGTCCCCGGCGGGACGGGAGGCAAGAGCGTTCAAGCCCAGCAGAACCTCGCAGAGGGTACAGCTCAGCTCAATCAATCTCGACACTGCATGCTGCGTGTTTCATCTGAATTACTTGAAGTTCTTTAGAATGTCGCTCACTCTATCTGCATGTCCGATCAATGGTCACATGCATTCATCAGTACGCGAAGTGTAGAAGCTGTGGGTTTGAAACTTACTACAGATGTGGATTGATTTCTGTTTCTGTTATTTCTAGCTGGTAAGGATTTAGTTTCTTTGAATGCCTGCATGTCTGTGGATAGTTGTTGCATCGTCATATGCATTCATTTGTGGAGTATAGAAGCAAGACATTTGAAATGTTCGTGGACTAGCTTGTATCTGTTGTAAGTTGTGGTTTTCGGGAAGGATTTAGTATTTTAGTTCCTTCGAATGCATGCTTGTCTGTAGACAGTCGGTGGTCACAAGTATTCATTTGGGATATATAGGAATTATGCGATTGAAGTATGTGCAGATTCCCTTCTATTTTTGAGTTTCTGGCAAGCGTAGTTAGTTCGTTACATTGCCTGCATGTATGTGGACCGCTGGTGGTACTAGTGTTGCTTCTTTATTTTACAAGTCTTTGTAGAAGTTTTGTTTTAGAAAAGTATATTTGTGGACCGTACCCTTGTTTGTTCTTAGTTCTGAACATTATTTTTATGTCTGCACATTAGAGTTCTGAGGTGTGCTTCACATGCTTGCGTTTGCACGGGCGTTTGCAGGGCGAAGCCGAGGCGGGCAGGCGCGATCCGAGCAGCTAGGTCACGACGGCTATGTGGAGATGGGCAAGAAGGGCGGCTCCAGCACCAGCGAGATGTCTGGCGGTGATGCTGCCGCTGCAGCCGGTCGCGATATCGACGAGTCGAAGTTCACCAGCTAGCTAGCTGCGTTTGTATCGTAGTTTGGGTTATATACCGATGTGTGAAAGCATCGGATAAGGGAGATCATAATCGTCGTCACTCTGTAATAAGAGTTTGATATGGACTGTATTGCACATGGCTATGTGATGTATATATGACGACGATTTGCGCTTCTATATATTCCATGCATTTTCTAAGGAATTAATCCGTCTCACTCTCTTTAACTTGTGTATTTTGTGATTTTTTTTTTTCACAACTTCTTTAACCGGTTCGCGATATATTGGTACTAGTAGTTATACTGATCAGTGGTCTTTTAGATGAGATATTTTAAAACTTGGCACTTTAAACGTCTGGTTGGAACCTATCTTAAGGTTGATCTTTCTCACGTCTCTGTCAGGCTGGAGAGTTCTGTGCACTTGAATTACAATTTTGAAATATACAACTTATGAAATACTCCGTCTGACTCTTCGTTTCTTATCTACTGCGTGCTTTTGTTTACCGTGTGCACTTGGTTCTTCGGCTGCAGGTCTTATTTATTAGAGATATTTTTTCCAAAAGCCCATAATGCACAAACCTTGGTGATTAATTTTTAAACGGCAATATTTAATGTCAACCCGTACGCTAGAATACAATCATGAATCATATGCTGAATTGATTGTTGCCTTGATCGACGACTAACCACCTTGAGAATGGACCGACCGATCCGAATCTGTGGACGATGATTGCACACACAACGTACCAGCACACATCTGTAATCACTGATTCGTTCCTCCGCATCTTCTAATGAAGCCCCTTGTTAATCTGGATGAGAATTTCAATTCCTTGGTAGACTGTCCCTTCGATAATTTCTCTCCATATTAATTCTAATTTCTTTATTGAGTTGAATGCAACTTGCATACTCATTACTACTAAACAGTGTTATTTCTAATTTCGTTGGTTTATTGTGAACAAAAGCACGCATTACATAAGAAACGCAGTTGTGAAATGAGTTTAATACCCTTAATTCAATAGGGGTAGTCACAGTTCAATAGGGGTAGTCACCATCAAAAATTTCTGTGGAGAATGAGAAGTAATAGAAACCAATGGGAAGCATTAGTGGGTGAAGAAAGTGTGACACTCCTTATTCGTTTAGAGGGTGAGATGTGGAGAATTGATGTGGAGGAAATGGAGAGGAATAACATAGTTTGAAATAGAATATTCTTCTTTGGAGAAGTTTTCTCCATGCCCATTCTTCACCTTGAGAGGAGAAGAATGGGTGTGGAGAAAACTTCTTTAAAAAAGAATATTCCCTTCTAGCACGCATGCAGAAAGCCAACCCGAAACTACCACATCCCCATTCTCCACGAAAATCTCAAAGGGTGGAGGAACTAGGGGTAGTTACAGCTTCTTCACTCTGAGAATATTTTCCAGAGAATGGTCACATGGCATTTAGCCATTGGTGAATAATTATATCACACACATAGAATATTCTCCAAAATATGTTTTTTCTGCAAGGCCTTCTCTGCAGTTGTTATTCTCCTTCGGAGATGAATAACAAGTGTGGAAAAGGCTTCACAAGCTACATTTTTCCCCTTTTGATCCATAGTTTCATCACTCACGATTTCACAATTGTTGTCGACTTCAACGTCGTAGTCGCTATAGCTCGCAATGGTAGGAGCTAGCAGGAGTTGTGCACATCTCATCTCGATTGATTGGGTCCCAGAACCCTTGGCGATTATCCCATCCACTTTTCAAGTTAAACCCTTTTTACAGTTTTTGATTCTCCCCACTCGACACAAGTAAAGGGGGTGTCATGCCCAAGGTTATTACACTGGACAAGCCATCTTCTTGCCCATTTGTCCAATTCGCTCGTCCGGTGGAGGTGCTGCCCATCTCATGTAGTCAACACAGAGTTGACTTTTTTATAAGGTAAAAAAACATCTATATGGACTTATCTTGTCCACAGTGTCCTACATGTAGCCATTATAAGAAACTTGTGTTTTTTTTTATCCTTAGATTCTGCGTCCGGATGTTGTAAATGATGTCCAGAAATGTCTTCACGGACATCCAAAATTTTGCATTGCCTAAGACGTGCCAAAAACATACAAAAAGACGTTGGACATCCGCATATTTTTTAACAAACATCCCGCCAAACATGGGTCATTGGGGTATTGAAAATCCGCCATGTGGCTACCACCTAAGCGCCACTCCGATACAAGAAGCTATATAGGATTTTTTTTCATACATGCCCATCTATGACATGGCATCTGATGTCGCAACATAAAAGGTGACATGGCACCCAACAAGGTTGACATGGCATGCCATGTTAGCATAGTTTTCTATTGTATGAGAATTTTATACCATTTTTTGAGACATCAACATAGACGTCTAAAGGTTCTCTAAGATGTCTTCTAAGACATCAACGTAGATGTCCAAATGTTTCTAAGCTGTCTTCTAAGAGGTCAACGTAGACGTCTAAACGTTTCTTGAGATGTCTTCGAAGACAATAATTTAGATTAGTAGATGCCTTCAGAGACATCAACTTGAATGTTCAAATGCTTTGATATGTCAGATTAGCTATTTGCATTTCACCATGCTGACCACCTAGAATGTTGAATAAGATACAAATGTACAAAATGATGTCACCTTGGACATCCATGTGGTACTAAAAATTTTCCACTATTCAACATGTTGTCTACAAAGAGAATCACATATCTTCCATAAAAACCAAGGGCAAATATATTGTCCTACATAGCATGGCATACACATTACATATATAATATTTCATACATAATACATCATATACAATAGTATACAACACACCATACAATATATATCATGCATAGTACACCATATAAAACACACCACATATGACAATTACATCACATGGCTTCCAAAGGCTCCATGATGTGTTTTTACCGAGGTGTGAAGGTGAGATATTTATACAAGTGGGGTAGTAGAGGCATGGCAAACCACATGGGACATGTAAAACGCAGGAATTATATTACAAACACAATTTCAAACCACATTTAGGCATAGTAGATTGATTATTTTTGGAAAACTTCAAACTTAGAAAAGTTGAGAAAACAAACAAACTTTCACCTTCAAATTTTTTTTGAGATTTCAAACATTAGATTAAAGGTTATGGACAAATTTTCAAAGAAGGATTGGAAGGAACATTTTCTCTGACATTTTTTTGATATCCCTCTAAATTTCGTCCATCCTCATTGTATATGGTGTACATGAAAATATGTTATAGAAAAAATGGTTGTCTTCAATTGGATTAAATGTTGATTGAATTGTTCGCTTCTATTATCTCAATGTCTCTAGAAACATCATAGTTGCACAACGACATTACAGACAACATACCTTTCTTTAGTATGTTGCTATACAAGATGTCCCAACAGACATGTTGGTATTGTTCACGACACTTATGTTGAGACATTAGTATTTGTGAAATCATGTGCAATATGCTTTCAACTATTATGAGCTAAAAACAAAGTGTAGGGATGTCCCCTACTCGTTAAGCATTATCATGAGAGAAGTGAAGCACCTACTTCTACCTAATACACTAGTTCATGTTCTTATGTAGCTTCTTCCAATGGCTCGGGGAGGCTACTCTATGAAAAATAGAAAACCACGTGAGTTAAACTATAGGATGGATTTTATTCATTGAAAGAAAATAATTTATAAATGGTTTGGATTTACTTTAGTCTAGATTTAATTCTTAAAACATCATTATAAGAAAAATAGAGTACTGAAAAATCTCTTGATTTCAATTGATTTTTAGATTTGTTAGACAACTTGTTATAAATTAGAGTATTAACAAGGTTGGAGTTCATAATAACAAATTTCATAATTTTGGTGCCTATAAAATGTAAAATAATGAACTTGACACACCTATATCTCCAAATTAAATATTTTAGTGAGTTCAATATGAAATGTCAATTAGATAAAATTGAAATGAAAATTCCAATAGGAGGAAATTATTGATCAAAAGGGAAGTCCAAAAGGCAAAAGACACAATGTGAAAAAATAATTTATTCAAAGAGTTAAAATTGTATTGAAGATGTGCATTTCAAGCTCAGCTTGAAATGCAACAAAAGCCATAGCTAACATCATTCAATCGTAGAACGATGAGGACTTTGTTGGCTTGCAACCTGTGGCACAAGAAGTGGGCACTATGCATCAACCACAAGATGATGTTGAAGACCTCAAAGATGCACTAGGCGATAATGCTGTGTCGGAGGATGAAGATTAGCATCTCTTCGTCCTATGTATGTCAATATAAAAGCACACTGATATCCTAATGGATGTAAAAATAATATAGTCCATCTATATGTCTCCTGTGGTATAAAGTGTCTTATAAATACATAGAGTGTCCGCAATGGTGTTCAATGTTGAGCGAGATGTCCATTTTACATGAGTTGCACTCGCTTACGTGCAAGACATTCCTTTTTTCCACAGACCTAAAAATTTCCCTACCTTTCATGTTTTCTTATGTATTCCAAATAAAGTTTCAGGCACTCCTTATCTTTACATAATGTAGTCACTGTATAGTTTGGTCCTTCTTTTTCTAGCCTTATTCTAGTGACATTCCACTTTCATGTCCACTCACTTGCATGTTTCCTTGTCATTCTACAATCCTCTAGACTGTGTAGGGTGGGGCATGAATGCAGCGCAATGAGGACATCGGAATACGTGACTTCTTTGTTGTTGCCATGTTGAAGACCCCTTAAGGGGTGCATGCATAAGTTTCTAACGTGAAGTATAAGTTATGTCCTATGATGCTAGACCTATAAGGAAGTCACCCTCACTTGCTCTCTCTAGATAAAAATCTCTAAACAAAGCATGTCTCCCAATGATTGAGATAAAATGTGTCATTAGGAGGAAGCGTTGTCAGACTCCCTATTCAAGAAGCGTCTCCCAAAACGTTAGTATGTCTCTAGAGGTATCTCGGAGAATATCTTTTAGTTTAAAAACACATCTACAAAAACGTCATCACTCTCTCACAACATCAACGTAAGCATTCTAGTGTTAGAGAAGATGTCTCTGAAAACATATCCATGTTTCTGTAGACTTCTACGAAATAAACATTGAATATGCACTGTGCGGACCCTTAGTGCTGACGTGGCATGCCACGTTAGCATTAGTTTATGCCACGTCAACCAATTCCACGTGGAAATGCCACGTCATCATCTGAAATGGTTTCAACTACCTCTTCACTACCCATCCTTTTCTTTTTAGCTCGGGTAGACGTTTTACCCAAAGTCAAAGTAATTTTCTAAGGCTTACCTTTAGTAAAAATGGGTCAACGAAGCTAACATGGCAATCAATGTTTTTGCGAACATATGGGTTTGACATAATTGTGTCCTCATCTATGTCACCAAAAACAACAAACGTCAATGGGAAGACTAACGTGTTATGAATGCAATTTTCCACCATCATCTACAACATCCACTGAAAGGTACCATAGACTACAGTCCATACTCCAAACATCTAGATGTCCCTCTGGACAAAGTATGTTTTGCCTTGGACATCCTACGTTTTCAGTCGAACACTAAAAAAACATGGGTTTCATGTAGTGGGCAACCCTACCTAGGTGCAAACACAAGACAAGTGGGGTGCAGACGCTTGTTTGACTATCCAAGTGTGGACGTAAGAAGGGAGGGGCACAGACGTTGATTTCTTTCTCATGTAGCGACTTCAATGTTGAGAATTATGGAGCATGAAATATGTCATTGGAAAGGTCTTGAAAATACCTTTCTAATGGTATATTACACGCCCTCAAATTCCCAATACTCCAATCGCAAATTCAAAAAGAAATTTGTTGCAGAGATGGAACATGCAAGAACAAACGAGGGCGTTGAGGCACGAACACAAGAGCATGAAGGTCACTCCCGCAACTATGAGATTTGGGGACAGTCCCAAAACCTTCTCCATTTCAGGACACTTGTCACGACCCTCATCACAAGGCGTGCCCGTGCCACCTTGGTGAGCAAGGGGGACATTGGGGGTGACTCCCCAAGCCTTGCAAGAGATGAGGTGAGGGGGACTAGGAGTCCCGAGCGATCAGAGCGATGTAACGCTCTGATCCGGATGAATTTGGGGGCGTGTGATACATGCTTGGAAAGGTCTTGAGAAGACACTTCTAGCCGTCCAAAGAACGCGTGATTTGGACTTGCGAGTCAAAAGTTATGGGCGTTCAAAGTTGGGAGTGTCCCGGTCGCGCCGGGAGCGCCCTGGTCGCGCCGGGAGCGCCCTGGTCGCGCCGGGAGTGCCCTGACCGCGCCGGGAGTGTCCCGAATCTTTGGAGGGCGATATCTTTGCGAGTACTTGTCCGAATGGAGCAAGTGAGTAGTCCATCGGCATCTACGCGTCGCGTAGATGTCGAAAATGGGGTCGCATGTGCGATTTGGATCTCGGACCGCAAAGTTATGCCGGGTGGAAATTCGGGAGTCCCAAACTAGCGCGAATCGAGAGAAATGGGTGGTCTTCCAAGATGGGGTGCATCTTGGGGGTTCCCGGTGACCTCTAGTATGGGGGGGGCTGCCGAATCTCGCAGAGAGTACTATGAGGAGGGGTGGTCTCCCTCCTCACTTCCGGATGGTGCCATGGTGAGCCTAAGTAGCCCCAGGTGGTGAGGCTAGTGTTGGAGCCTCACCACCACTTGTGTGTTACCATGGAGTGCTTGGGCACTCCTTGATAGTGGTTGGGTGGTGTCCTACTCCACACTAGGCCATGGTGTGAGTCCCGTTTGGTGAGTCCCGATTAATGAGTCCCGAAATGAGTTGGGTTGGGCCTAGTGGGGAGTTGGGTCCCATTCAAGGGCGGTTAGCACCGGTGGGAGTAGTGCCTCACCGAGTGCTTGGACATCAATGGAAGTTCCGCCCCATGTCATCAAATGACATGCTCGGTGTCTTGTGGGAGTAAATATTGCAAGAAAAGGATTGGGAGTCACGGAGGAATGGGGAACCCCGTGACTTGAGTTGGAACCTAATATTGTGGGTGCGTGGCATGTGCAGTGTTAGGAGAGCGTGAACCTTAGTGGCACTAAGGTGTTAAGGGTTTGGAAAGTGAGCTTAAGGTGGTAAGTGTTACTAAGGGGCGCGACAACACTACCGCAACCTTTTTGATTTTGGGAGTGTTCAAGCATGGACTTAGGCGGGTTTGGACGGGGACTTCATTGGGTCAGGTAGGGACTTAGTGAAGTCTAGGGGAACTTAACCAAGCCACTTGAATGGGCTCCAACATTGATTTCTTTCTCGTACAGCAACTTCAATTTTGAGAATTATGGAGCGTGAAAAATGTCATTGGAAAGGCCTTCAAAATACCTTTCCAATGGTATATTACACACCCTCAAATTCCTAAAACTTCAATCGCAAATTCAAAAAGAAATTTGTTGCCGGAATAGAATATACAGGGATAGGCGAGGAGGCTAGGACGTAGACACTATGAAAATAGTCTACAACAAGAGAGCACTTGGTTCTTTGTGGAACCCGCTCATTCAATGTCCCATAGGATTCTCCTTTCAAAGTTATGGAATGATTAATTCTATTGTTGGTAGCTGAAATTAACACATTTTATTAGATCTTCATTTTGAAAAATATCTTTTTCTAAAATTTGATGTACGAAGAATTGTTAAAGATTTTGGTAAGAATTTTTCATTGTCATAACCTATAATACAACATGATAAGGGTCTTTGTATAAAAATCACTTTGCGTACTAGGTTTGATACTTTGATTGTTGTGAATTCAATATTGTTTAGAAATTTAACTTTAGATCATTTTTGTAGATAGGTACAAGGAGTCAAGGACTTGCCATTTCAATTGTTGAATTCAATATTGGAATTGTATTGAGATTTACATCAACTACCTTATTTAATTTGTTTTAAATTCTTTTGGATTAATGTAGTGGTTATATAGAAAATTTGGTCTTTAAATTAGTGAATTGAACATTGGATTTATTGGTATTTTATTACATTTGTCTTGTTTAGGTGAGTTTGGCAAAAAATGTTAAGCTTTAATTCCTAAAGTCAGAAGGTGTTTACTCCTTTAACCACTAAGTGCCCAACACAATTTCCGATCTTTTAGGAAATTGCTCTAAGTTGAACAAAAATCCATCATTTTGGTAAGTTGCATGAGTTTCTTTTTTGTAACCAAACAAATTCAAACTAGACATGTTAGAGATCACGTATGAAAAGATAATACAACAATATTATTTATGGATTGATAGATTATAATGTTTAAGATTATAATGTAGGATATGGATATGGATATGTTCACAAAATGCGGATATGGAATACATATGTAATCACAAGCAAAAATTTCATATATATCCCATATGGTTTGTAAGTTCTCCAAGTTGCCCATGAATACAAATATGGGTGGTTGGTGTGTGTTTTGCATTTCACACAAGGGGGTTGCTTAAAATTTTGCTCAAAAGTTTTACAAACAATACAAAAATTATGTGTGTATCCCTTTTCAAATTTTGGTAAAAGCTTAACACCTAGTGAGATAATATAACATGTCCCCCTTTTGGAAATCATGTGTGGAAATCACTATGTACCCAATTTGTCACTATCCCCTCAACAGAGGCAATAATTGATTCTACTACAAGTAGTAGTATTGTAACAATCTTGCATTGGTTTTATGTCAAATTTTTTGATTGATGGGGGCATCTAGGTGATAGATTTGTATTAATAAGATGTTTTGTATAAATTGATTTGACCAATCAATTATATTTTGGAGAGTGGTTTTGATTTATAGTAGAAAGTTTGATCCTTAAACGACCCATGTATTCAAAACTTGAATGCATTTTGATCAAATTCAATTGTAGCTTTTGAAATGCATACATTTTTTTTTGTATATGATTTAATTTAAAAGAATAAAGTGGGATAGGTTTCATTTTTACTTCTTTTTAAATTTTTTGAAAGATTCCAAGAGTTCAATGAAGTATTGCTACATAATTTTGCAAGCTCCATGCATATGTTACAATCCAAATCACACAATATTGTCTGTTTTTTGTCTTTTCTATTTTTAAATTAATATTCTATTGAATTTCTTTTGTTTCATGTTCTTTTATTGTAGGAAAAAATTTTAGATTGTTTCAACATACACTACTACTTCTGAAATTTTCTTAATGAATCATTTGTATTTTTAAAAATTACAATAATTTATTTTTCCATGAAGATTTCAGAAAAACCCAACATACATAGAAAAATTCTCACACATAATTCTCTTAAGGTTTATCAATAAATTACATAAAAAAATTTTAGCCTAAAAGTGATAATTTGACTAATAGGATATAGTTAAAGGCATTTTCACTATAAGAACTAATAATTGTTAGAAAAAACTTTATGCTATTCTTCATTGCCAATTCTACTGACAAAATAATTCTTAATTAATTGAAATCATTTTGTTAAATTTAGCAATTTTTCTTGATTCTTTTGCTACTGAAATGATATTACTAAAAAAAAGTTTACAAAACAATTTACATTTTTCTACATCAACAAACAAAATATAGTTTCACGTAATATAGATATAAGACTAAAGTCAAATACAATTTAAAATATTAGTGTTGTAAGCATGAGTTAGAGATGTAATGTGTTTGATCATTGATCTTTGAATAGAAATAAGATTGTCTATTCCCTCTTTGTGATATAAATTAAAACCTCTCCTTCAAAATTGCATTAGAAATTTACACATGGTGATGAAAATTGATTTCCACAAATGTGACTCTAGTATCAAAAGTGATAGCTCCATATCTCTATATATGTTCCAAAATGCACACTTGTACATATGATAAAAAAACACCTTAGAGGGGTGCAAATAGAATCATTTACTTTGCAATTGAGTACTACAAAATTGCAAGTTGCAATAATTTTGTAATAGAATATGTTTTGCTTACAATTATTTTCTCTGCAACTTTCAAAGTTCAATGAAATCGGGATCACCCTCAACCTTGAGAGTTTATATTCTTTACCTCCAATATTTGAATTAATTAAAAAATAAAATCTATTGAGGTTCAATTTAGCTTAGGATAGAGAGATATACTTTGTTAAGTATTAAAATGAACTTAGTAATAGGAGTTCAAAGTAAACTACAACACAATAATTAGGTTTGGTCTTAACCCCTCAAAGCCCTAGGCCTCTATTGAACTTCTTGGAATTTTTTTTACATTAAATAAACGCCAACGTTTTGATAAATTTCATCAGTTTTTATGAATTGTAACTATGAAAATTCAAATTAGATTTATTTTAGATCACGTAGGAAAAGAAAATGAAACAATGTTACTTATAGATTGAAAAATTATAATGTTTGATCATGAAGGTGTTAAAACTGTGAAAGTAAATTGAAGTCTATTAACCCTTTTTTTTCATGTCAATTTGAAAATCGAGGTCTCCAGAAAATACAAGGTTAAAGCCTTAAAGTATATAATATGCATAATCACAATCAATTTATAGCTTTTCAATTTCTATTATATCATTTTTTAAATGAATTTCTAGTGTTTTTTTCCCAAGATTCAATGTATTTAAGGCTCATTTCTTGGAACCCTTAACACTAGAAAATCAAGATTTGCAATTGACACAATTACATAAAATCTTGAATAGAAAAATCACAAATTCTTATTTTCAAAATGAAATTTCCATACAAATTTGAAAGTTGGATTAATTCATCATCAACTACAACCTTCTAATGTTTGAATTAATTTAGTCATTGAATTTGAAAGTGTTAAATTAGTATAAAATGATGGGATGTATAATCCCATTGATTGATTAAGTAAAACATTTACTAATAGGATGTCAAATAAATAAAAAATACAACACAACAATTAGAATTTCAACTAAATAATCAAAAGATATCTCTAATATAATGAACAAGCTATAAATGGATTTTTTTGGATTCACATAAGCTAATAAAAGCCAAAGGAATGTCATCCAAAGCTTTTGGATTAAAATATCTTATTTTATCATTCTATAGGCTTCTTTGAAGTCATCCAAAGAATATATAATGTCCTCTTTGATGTATTAGGGCCAATTTTTATATAGAAGTTGCTTGAATGCATTTTCATTGATTGATATTGGATATTCCTAATGGTGATGGTTTAAATTTTTTTTTATTAAAATAAGAATCTTAATTCACAATTCATTATTTAGAGTATTTTGGCAATTTCTAGCTCTTTATTCTTGATCTAAATTTTTTTCTATAAAAGTAATCTTTCCTGAATTTGAGATCAACAAATAAAACAACTTTTTTTAAAGTAGTTTCTACTCTAATTTGAAAATTTCCTAAATATTTGATTGCAATTTGAATTGTGGGCCTCTAACCATAGTCTCTTATATTCTAATTTTTGAATGATGTGGTAACTTCATATGCACCTTGATTATTTATGCTATAATATACAACTATGGAAAGAAATTCAGATTTTTTAAGTATATTTTCATTTGGTATGAATTTTTCTCACAATTTAATAAAATTCACAATAAAATGTGAAGTTTTTAATTAGGACATACAAAAGAGAAATGATTCCATCTCTTGGAAAGTAAACATTAAGAGATCCATTCACATCTAATTGCAAAATGGGAGCATACAATGAGAAGGACTTTGAAGCTGAAAAATTGACTTAGGCACATTGATTCAACTCATTCAAGTCCATAAAATTTTTTGCCTAAGTTGCCCATAACATTGTTTATTGGTAAAGGCCTCCAATCTTTTTTATTACTAAATTTTGTTTGTAGAAATCATTGTAGAAAATGATTGGGTAGCATTCTAGTACTTATCTCTTCTTTTGTTCGTATGAAATTTGACCTAGTGTCATCCAAGGTTATGACATAATTTGTAAAGGACTAAAGAACCCACTTTGGGTTTTTTGAAGACTTGGACAAGTTCTATTGACTTTTTATTTTAGATTTTTGCCATAAGTTTTTTGAGGTTAGCTCTCAATCATCATATTTTATATATATATATGTCATTCTCATAAATGCCACATTTAACTACTTCTGGACTTTTGAAAGTCCAAAATTGATAATGGTCATCAGGAGAAAAAAATAGTCATGAAGGGATAATCCAAAACATCGGGAGATCCATGCCAAACATCTGAAGATCAATATAAAATATCCGGAGATCTACACAAACATCGGGAGATCCATATAAACATTCAGAGATCTCCCAATGATATTATTTAGAGGTTTTTTGATGTTTAGTCCAAAATTCACTGAATAGTCCAAAAGTAGTTGAATGTGGCATATAAGTGTGGCAAACATTAAAAGTTATTTTGTAATTTCTATGTCAAAGTTGGTAACAAAAGTTATATTTAAAAATTATATTAATTCATTGTATTTCATTGTACAGGTTGATATGTGGATAAAAAATTTACAATATTCAACTCCGACTAATAAAATGAAAGTTGTGAAGAATTTTATTTTATAGGCAACAAAGGCCAAAACCTAAATAAACTCATAGACCTATCAAACTAAATTTAAAAAATTTAAAGTATAAAGCAACTTGTATGATATATATTGCTAACAAGAACATATTTTACCATTGGAATTGACAATTCTTAATTTCTTGTCTAAATTTTTTTTTCTATCACCATGTATTGCCTTCCACTATATAATTTTTTTACAAATAAATATGGGATTTTTTTGGTTAAATTATTTGAAGTATTTTTAACTCATTTTTCAACATATTGGCTAAAATACACAAGTCATATGATATACATATTTTATCCTAAATATGTTGAAAGACAAAACTTCATCTTTAGAAAAGGCTTTCAAATTTTAGTTTTTGAAGTTACGTACATTGATCTTGCAATAGGGTGTGGTGGAATGGTATGTGGTGTTACTAAAATATGTTTGGAAGAATGAAATTGAACAAATTAATTGAAAGTTCCTACAATTGCCATTTGGATTTATTAAAGAATATAAAAAAATGAAGATTTTTAGCCTTAGTTTGGGTGCAAAGTATTTTGCAACACTTTTGTGCCTCAAATCACTGGAAAACTTAAAGGGTTAAGAAGTGTTGGAATTATCCAAGAGAATAAAACTACATGTTCTAAAGAAATTAGGATTTAGGGTGTGTGTAGAGAGACACTCAAGTAGAAAACCAAATTAGGTTAACCCTTGAATTCATTTCTTTGAAATTTTCCATACATTTTCCATATATATCTTTAGACAAATACATTATGATATTTACTTCAATTCATCAAACTAGATGTGAAGGAAGGGTTATCACTTTTAACCCCTAAATGCTCAAACATCCAAAAAATAGACGACAAATAGATTGAAAATGTTGTATCTTCTCATTAGTGATTGGATGAAAGTCATCCTAATTTTTGGAGACACTTTATCAAGTTGTTGTCCTATCTAAGGGTTGGATTTGGTGTTACTAGAATACATATAATTTTTCTAAAATTACAAATGTGCAATATGTCAAGTGGTTGACCAAGCCAAAATTGCATTGACTCTAGTTCAAGACAGGATTTGCCAAAATGAGGTCATAGATTTTAAAAGCACAAAAACTTCAAAAAAATCACCATGTGAAGAAAAAACTCATTTCTAATCCATTACAACAGATTTCACTCCAAAAATGATAATATTTTGCTTGTAATCGAATTTAGAAGGAATTCTGAAATTTTCATTTCAGAATTTATAAAAAAATATTGATGATAGCATTGGTGAATCTAACCATACGGATGGAATCTACAAATCTCACTCTACAACTTTAGTTTGTATGTCAATTCCAAAATATGCTTCGAAATAGCACTTTATAATGATTTTTCTCAAATTGTCAATTTTGGAGATGAGTTTGCATATTCCATGGTTAAAAGATTCTACACTATTTAGAATGAATGAGAAATTCTTTGGATGGAACTTAGCGTGGAAGCCATCTACCCAAAAGAAGATTCCACCCATCCAAAATATCCCCTCAAGTGGCGATACCCATTCCAATCCAGATAATAATAAGGCGCAAAAAGTACCTTTTTCCAACTCCAACTGGAATCCAACTGCAGTTCAGTTTATTACCTACCGACCAGGTCAGGTCACCTGAGGAGTGTGGGGTCGGTACCGCCCGACCAGCGGTCGCCGTCTTCATCGTCTCGAAGCCAAAGCCTCCCCTCCCCCACCAACGCACAGCGTGCTTCCTTCGCTTTCGTCTTGGCTTAGCGCAATTTGGGTAGCGTGTTTCCAAGCGATCCGGGATTCTCCATTAGCCTTTAGTCTACTTCGCACGTCGTCGACGTAACCTTGCACTCCCTGGTGGGCTACCGCAAGTCGTTTTCCGCCGTAGCCCACCTTTGAGTTTGCTGGGAGTGCTCGCCAGGCCAGGGCTGGTTGTGTTGTGGGCGTGTTGTAGACGCAATTTGTGCTCGGAGGGTTTGGAGAGGCGTCGCAATCGGGCGAAATTGGGATTGAGGTTTCGTAAGGACGCTGGCCGAGAGACGGGGAATGGGAGGCGGAGTCATGTGGAGAACCGTCAGCCGCGTCGTGGGCTCGTCCCCGACTACTGCCGCTTCCAATGCCGCGATGTGCAGGATGTGCACCACCACGCCGGCCATCAAGGCGCCCACGTCTGCGCGCATCGCCTGCAGCTGCGCTTCTTCGGAAATTCACACTTCGACGAACGGGCAGGGGAGTTCGGGGATGCAGCAGTATTGGGAGGCAGACGACTGGGTGTTCGCAGGGGATGAGGCCGAGAGCTTGGATTACTTGGTGTTTGGGACGGTTCCAAGTAAACAAGACGTCGAGGAGGCTACCTCGGACCTCCAGCAGGCCTTGCAGATGTGAGACCTCTTGTCCTGCTTTCCACGTTCAGCTATGGCGAAACAGGGGCGCCGAACATCCAGTTTTGAAGTCTGTGAACTGCGTTTTTTGTAACCTCTTTTGCGTTTTTGTGCATTCTTTTCCATCATCCGGTGTTCTGGAGTCTTGAAACCCCTGGAGAAAGCCTCTAGTTTCGACAGTTACTTGCCTTGCAGATGTGAGAACTCGTATCCTGCTTCTTTTCCACGCTCTTGCAAGACAGGGACGCCGAATCTCCAGATTTGAATTCTGTAAACTGCATTTTTTCTCAACTGTTTGTGTTTTTGTCCATTCTTTTTCGTCATCCTCTGTTCTTGAGCATAGAAACCCCTGAATTTTTTCCACGTTCAGCCATTGCGAAACAGGGGCGCTGAACATCTAGACCTGAATTCTTCAAACTTCATTCTTTTCAACGTCTTTTGCGTTTTGTTCATTCTTTTCCGTCATTCTTTGTTCTTGAGCGCGGAAACCCCTGGAGAATGCCTCTAGCCGCGACATTTGGAGCATGGGGTGGAGGTCCTCATGTCTCCCTTAAAACTGGTTTGGTTACTGTAACCGTGTGTTTTGAAATTAGTGTCTGATTGCTGTTGGCAGAGGACTGCTCATGGGGAGATCAACTACGAGCCCGCTGGAGCCTGAATCCCGTGAAGCGATGGATGCTTCCATGGCGAAGGGCGATAGGGAGGAGGTGGTCTATCATGTTAGCCATCCGGTTGCGGGGGGTGACTGGAAAGAGCCGGCACCTTTTGATGTGGCGTCTTCTTCGAGGAGCAAGGAAGTTGGTGGTGCCGGTGGATATGGTGCTATGTTGGATGCTTTTCACCAATTTCAGCACAATCCGCAAGTTCAGGTGAGCCATAGTTGTTTTCTCCATCATTTCTATGGCTCCGCCACAACTGCCTGGTTTTATATTCTTTGGCAATGGAATCTACTCAAGAAAGTTACAATAAAATACTTGGTTCTTGTGTTTGCATGTGATGAATGTTCATATGGTGGATTGAGTATTCTCATGGACCGATGCTTGGGGGTTGTATCCGAAGTTGGTGTGGATTTTTCAATATTCCTTGTTTGACTTGGGATCTGACTCGGGTTTTCTTTCGGTGTGCAGCAAATGGTAGTCTCTTTGGCTACCGATAAGAATGTGTGGGAAGCTGTGCTGGCGAATGATCAAATTAAGGAATTCAGACAGAAGCTTCGTGAATCTACTGGTACATGCTTCATCAGTGCTTCGACTAGAGAGTTCGACGCTTGGTGTTGGTTTTGATGGTTCAATATTGGCTATGTCTTACGGTTTGCCATTGAATTTGGTTTTGCAGGATTGATTGAAAATGGGAGTGAGTTGACAAAGGACGAGGTCAGTACGGCGCTCAATGAAGACATCAACCTATTTTCGCACGTTTTCTGGCACACCAAGAGAGCGTTCACGCAATTTATGACCACTTTACAGGAGCTTATTCGGGGCATCTTCAATGTGACGGAGGAGAAGCTCAAGATTAGTGACGACGACGATGCCTTTTTCGAACGCTCTGTAAGGTCCACAATGATGCTTTCTGTGTTGGTGTTGTCGCTGGTGGTGTTTAAAAGGTCGGCTGCTCATTTCTCCTGATCCCATATATATATTCGTCGACGAGATTCTAATGGGAATTTTGCAAACATTTGGTCTTCTGATGGTAGCATTCACTAGACTCATCTACCTTCTAAATGGATTAGTGAAGGTCAGGTTTTCTACCAGTTGGTTGGTAGAAGGTTAGAGAATTGTTCCGAAGCTCCTGTAGATATGGAGAGAGCTGGCGTGAACATTGGTACATTGGTCCTTCTGATTTACGGAAGGACGTTTTCAGTCTCGGAAAACATTTGAAACACGTTGGAAAGCCTTAGGTCGGTCAAGTTGGGTTCTGAAAGTTGTACAGGCTCCCACTGGGAGAGTGTTGTAGGAAAATCTGCTAGCTGGCAGATTTTTCTTTGTAAATGTCGGGGACATTCTGCCCTGTGAATGGAAGCTCTTGATTACTTGAAACTCAGCTATTGTCGTCAATGCGTCCTATGTTCGAAATTGATTTTGGTTGATAATTGGCGGCGTGCTTGGGTTTGGTTTTGGGTTATATTATCATCTATGTTTAGTCTTGTTAGTTGCCCTATCATCGTTGTATATGGTTTGAGTTTACGAACCAGGTGTTTTGCACCACCTCTTAAATGCTTTGACCTGTCGGCGATATCAGGATAGTTGACATTCGTTGTAGTGTCTTTTGATGGTTAAGTAGTTTTCAATTGGCCTCATTGAGGGGAATACTTACCCGAGATATGGATTGCAAAGCATAAAATTATTCTTGATCTGCAGCTGTTAATGTTTGTAAATATTAAACGAAACCCATGGGTCCTATGATTGTTCAGTTTGTTATTATCAAGTACTGTAAGTTTATCCAAGGCACAGCCATACGATCAGTGGTCCAGGGATTGCGGGTGACACTTGTCGGGGGTCAACATGCACAATCAACTTTCGCCCGTACACAGGTCTATCTCCCTTCTGGGACTCCGGCGTCCATGAACATTGAACAGACCAATGGATGATCTGTCAACGAGCTGAATTCGGCGGAGTGAAGATCTCCATGACCACTTGAGTTTTCCGTCCATCTTAAAGAGTATCTCCAGATTAAAAAGGGACTCTTAGCGCTTGTGGTGATGTACAAGGGTACCCTCCAATAAGTCTTGCCACCCCATGTCTAGTTCTCAACCAAGTAGTTTGATTACAGAACATACTTGTGGTAGGTAAATTTAGATATTTGATTGAGATTTTTGTCTTGGACAAGGTGAGTCATGTACCTTGTCATAACTCATTTCACTTTTTAGAAATATCTCTCTTTGTGAGAGGTTGCTGATTTTGGAAACACTAAGCTAAGTTTTAAGGTACAATGCTACACTTGAAAACTTCATTGTAGAAGACCACAAGTAGTGGATGTCAACTGACATTGAAGTTAAGAGGATCAATGTTAGTGCATGCATGCTTTTAGTGATTGTTGCTTGTAGACATGACCTAGAAGTTTGTGAGAAAAGATTGATGTTTGTGTAGAATATTGTGTATATGATGTTGCTAGGAGTTTTATAAGCAAACTTTGTGAATTTCTAAGTAGTGACATAATGTAAAAGTCATTGAATGGCCACCAAATTCTTCTAACCTCAATCCTATATAAAACTTATGGAAGCAAGTTAAAGATTGAGTGCAAAAAAGGTATAGACCCCATAACAAAGACTAGATGTGGACATTAGTGAATTTGGCATGGGAGGATATGCCTCAAGAAAGAATCTAGAAGTTGATTTCTACAATGCCAAACTAAATGCAAGCATGGCATGGGAGGAAATACTTGAAGAAAGTATCTACAGGTTGATTTCTACAATGCCAAACTGAATGCAATTTGTGATAGTAGCTCAAGGTGGTAGTACCTTGATGGTAGTGGATGTACCACTTTATTGCAAAGTAGTTGTTAGTGAACAAGACATAATGTAAAATTCATGTTATAGAAGGCTTCTATAGTACTAGAGCTAGCTCTCTAGTGATACCCTATTTGACAACATTTGTTCTAATTTTTTTTAATACATGAGCTTGTTTTCCTCTGCCTTGAAAACGTATGAAAGAAAATTGTATAATCGATTATAACTACGTAGAGGAAAACTTTACCTATATAGTGTGAGTCTTTGTAACAAGAAAGATGTAATCAATGAGGCTTCCTAAATATATGTGCAATTAGATCTTCAAAAATCATCACAAATGTTTTTCAATTTAATTATTATGTGAAGTTGTGAAAAACAAATAAAAAAATTCACGAAGAATGGAGTTCCTAATTTTGAATAATGAAATTTTATAAGTTGGTTAAGGTTCTATAAAGTAATAGATTTAATAGGATAGTTTTGATAGCATGTTTTTAAAATGGGATTAAAAGGAAAATTTTGAAGGGCTTCATAGTAGGGGTGCAAGACTTCTTGGAGGGTACTAGTACAGACGTCACTTTGTGATGCTTGAGAGGACGCTGTTGTAGTTTGCAACAGGTCCATTGGATCATCCAAGTCAAATGCGAAAGACAAAGTAAATGACATTAATCAAAAAGCCTTCTCATAAGCTTAGTAATTCCAATGTTCTAATGCTATTTTAGAACTCACAAGTGGTTGTCACCCAAGTAAGTTCCAATTTCATGTAAATATAGGTATTTTTTTTAACAATTTTTAGGGGTTGACGAGGAGATACTCAAACACATCATTTCACAAACCCTCAACACCATAGCCAGATCAACACCAAGTCACACCATGACGCAGGCAATTGAGGAGCACAAGCACCACCGGTCGCACCTTCAGAGTTTTAGGCAGACCTCTATCAAACAAATATCAATTGCAGAAAAAAATCTCCTAATTTTTGGTGATTGCAAACAAGTTTCCTTGAAGGAATTAGATAGTCACCTTGAATGTGAATTCATACAAAAGACAACTAAAATTATTCGTATACTACTGGTCTACTATTAGAAAGCTCCTCCCTCTTGTGAATAAACTCCTTGACCTCACTTGCCCTTCCACATTCAATCTATTCACAACTTCCAAATCCTTAGACATGCCATTAATAGATTACATCATCAATTGAATTTTTGTCATCACTAGAAGAAATTGGGGTTGTGTAGACTAGAAAAATGACTATGAAAAGACCCACTAGTAGTCAAATCCATCATGTAGGTCTTCTCATGGGTCATTTTTTAGTTTATGTGGCCCAAGATTGTACTAGTACATTGATGTCAAGAGAAGGAGACCATCCTTGAGGCCAAAGCCTCCATTGGCAAGACCATAACCATACATGTTGCTATGTAGCATATGCCCTGTGACAAAGGAAGACTTAATTAGTTGTATTTGTGGTTCATTCACTAGTCACATATGCATCTATTTGTACAATACATCAATGGACCGCATGTCTATTTGATAATCATCACTCAATCATTGGATAAGAAGAGGTATGCTATTTTCCTTAAGTCCTTGAAGAATCAAGTTTATATTTCACCATAGCTACTATATACTATTATTTCTAGTGCAAAGGAATATAATAGAAAAAATCCTACTTTTCTTGTATATCCAACTATAGGATCTTGCATAATTGTGTAGAAAATTCAAAGATTTTGATCTACTAGGTTGTAAGATATTAGCATTAAAAGGAGAAATAAAAGTTATTTTTCCACCTTATCATACTAAATTTTGAGATTTTGAATCCTTACAATTTAAAATTTTTGCACTACAAAGTTTGGTAGCTTAAATCTAGGGTGATTGCAATAAAGACCTATCCTATTTTGCGTCACACATTGCATATTGATCAGATTTTTGGCCATAACTTTTGTGTTTTGACTCCAAATGAATCAAGATTTGTAGAAAAGGTACTCATGACTATTACAAGCCTTGCCTAATTTTTTTGTAATTTTCAAAAATAATTTACTATCCAAAAATAGAGCCCAATTCAATGTCACACTTGCCAATTTGGAGGTTTTTAGTACTATTTAGTACCCAAATTAATGAATTTTGAGCTGAACTTTGGAGGAGATGGTCTTCTAATAGACTTACAGATAGTGGCCAAAGGTATTAAAAAATAATTAATTTTTATGTGGTGTGGAAGTCTACAAAGTGAACTTTTTTTTGCTTTCATTTTGAAACATAGAAAATATTACTTTGGTGGTTCTTTTGGTGAATGACCATCTCCATAGAGTTGTACAAATGGCTAGTTTTTATTTTGTGTATTTTCTTATTTTTCTTATTTTTTACTAATTTAAACATCAAAGTACCTATTTTCTTGAGGTTTGATACTTTTCTAGTTCTCCTACTTAGAGAATTTTTCTATGTATTTCCTTTGGTGGTTACCTTTGTCTTAAAGGTGTATACATTATTTATATATATTTTTAAATTAAAAATTAGTTTTCTAATTTAAAAATACTCCCGAAAAAATCATGTATACTATTGAAAATGCAACAAAATTGACAAGTTTTTCTTACAATCACCCTCTAATAGTATATGATGTAGAATGTAATTGAAAATCTAGGGGAAAAAGATTTATTTTCATTCTTAAAAAAATTGTTAAATAGAAATTGATTCAAGATGGATGAAAAAATTATATTACTAACAATTAATTTTAAAGTGGACTTGAAACAGTGTGTCAATCACAATGGTGAGATTGTTCTTGAATTTAATCCTTGATGTAATCTACACCCTTTGGGCCATTCTAAATTTTTCATGAAGATGCACAAATTTCTTGCAAAATGAGACCCTTGATAACTTTCACATCACTCATCTAAATGTAATTAATCCAAGATTTTCATGGAGACATAAATATAGTCTATGAGAAAATAAATAAAGATAAAAATAATTTTGAATTTTAGCAAGTTTTCTTTGTAGCTTAGACTATGGGAAATAACTTACTAAACAATGAAATGATTGACAATCTTATTTCAATAATGAAGTTGCACTTTTATGCTAGGGGATATACTTTTGATGGTTGAATCTTGTTCAAATTGCTCAATCAAAGGTCTCAAAACAAGAAACATCATGTTAACCCAATTTTGCAATGTTAACCATAAAGGTTCAAAGTCTTGTAATGACTTCAACAAGACATTTCGTTAAACCAATACAATTTGGGCACCAATTTTCTACATTTATCTACAAAGAACTCTAAAAGCTATGAATTGGTATAGATATAAATTTGGGGATTGCCCTGCCCATGCATCTAGGGTCGTTTATTACAAACAAAAAAGGTGCAAAGGTGAAAGTTGGTCCGATGAATGTCGAAGTGACCAATCTCATACGTTTTGTAAAACGATGGATCCGAAAAAAGCAAGTAGATCGGAACCAAAAGTAGGATCCTACGAAACAAAATATTGAACACAGTAATGTGTGAACGCCAGGCATGAATGGTACAATAGAGACCAATGTAAAGAATGTCAAATTCTTTTGGACTTGAATATAATTTCTTTGGTAAGTTCTTCGCACCATTCATGCGTCGGATCACGGGGAACGAGCGAGGCATCTCCATGCTACAGCGCATCGGCACGGGCCTGGTGCTCACCACCCTCGCCATGATCCTGACCGCCCTGATCGCTTGCAAGTCGTCCCCCGCCACCACCTGGAGGACAAGCCCAGACAGCCTGTGCCATGATCGCCCTCCCTCAGAACATGATCTTCGGCGTCTCCAAGGAATTCGTCATCACGGCTAAACCGAGTTTTTCTACGACCAAGCCCCGGATGACAATCATGCAGAGCATCGGCATGGCCATATACACGACCAACACCGGCGTGGTGCACTTCTTGTGCACTACGATTCAGGAAGTGGTGGTCCGGGCCACGAGGACTTGCGGTCGGCAAGGATGGATTGTAAATAACTTGGACCGATGCCGGATTGAAAGATACTATTGGGTTGGGGGCGGTCAACTTTGTTGCCTATTTTGTAGTTGCGAGATGGTACAAGTATAAAGAGGCTGTGCGCCATCTTTGAGGCCTGCCTTCGTCCTCTTGCTTGAATTGGAAGACAGTCCAACAATTAGAAGATTGTTTCTCTTCAGCACAGGGTTGTTGGTTTGTAACGAACCTGACATCAACGATCCACGACAGTCACATCAGTACCGAAGGTGGAGTCCACCTTAGAATCTGGATGTCAATCTTGCTCTTGCTCTCGTTAGAGAGCTCTATTAGTGAGGTGATACCATCCTATACAGTCTGGTAGAACATACCCGCCAGTACAAAATCCTTCTCGCGACCGCCAAAAGTTGCGGCTTCGATGCGGCATGAGCTTACGTCTAAAGTGAACCCTAAAACAAAACCCATGGAATGTCCACGGCAGCTGCACATCTCGCAGAGCAACACATCATAGCAGTCATCAAGACATAGCTAGACAAGGTAACAGAACTAGGACAGCCGATTTGTAGCCGCCATGAGGCTCCGTCCAAGCTAGCACCTGAGTATCAGCACCTTTGGCCTTCTTAATGGTAGTCAAATGTCTTCAATATTTAACTCAAGAATCTAGCTCAGGGAATGAATCGTCAGAACGTCCGGATCCTGCGGGACTGCCATCATGCTCCAGACCGTCCTGTGTTGCAGTAGCATTATGCTGAATTAGCATGTATAGTTTTGACTAAACCTACACCACTTTCTTCTTGGGCCGAGGAGCAGGGATGATGCCCCATTTGCGGCGAACCTCATCCAAATCCTCGTCCAGATGCTTCTCATAATAGATACACATGAGGTCCCTGGCCGATCTGCCAGCCCTGATTGCCCAGGGCCCGTAATGCCCAAACAGCACTGCTCGTTGTTCAGGCTTGAGGCGCCAAGATGCTCCAGAGACTGAGAGGAAGCACATTGGCAAGAGGGTTTGCTGGAATTCGACCATCTTGAGAGCTAGCTCACCAACGACAGTTGTTGGGCAGTTGAAAAGAACGTGCCAAAAGTCATGAACCTGCAAACATGCAAGTCCTTAAATGTTATATGTGCTCATTGCAATCAGAAATAGCATCGATAAAGATATGAAGATTTCGATAGGGAATACAATATCAAATGCATGACAAGTTTTGTGGCCAACAACACAAGTCCCCCCTCCATGTGATTGACGAAGCTTGTGATATTAAGCTAGAAGGCACTAGATTCATTTGGTACTCACATTGAGTTAATAATAAGTTAATAGAGGTGTATTAGGCATGTCGTCAACTTAATAATAAGATGTTCGTATCCTTGGCACTAACTTAATAATATAACGGAAACATTAAGTAAACATTATCTTGATATTGATCTAATATGCTATAACATGAAAATTAATTTAGCATTATTAACTTTGTGAGTGTAATAGAGGATTTTGAGATGAAGTATACAAAGATACCTCTCGGGCACGTTGAGCAACGTAGGCCAACTCCTCGCTCTCAAGAAACCGGACTGGAGGCCTGTCATCAGGAGAAAAATTGCGATCGCCCATGAACTTGGCATAAGCCCCTCCAAGGGTGTTTTCAGGCATGTCCCACGCATGTTGAACTTGTGATGCAATCACTCGAGGTCTTTCCTTCAATATTTGCTGAGAATAGAGAAAGCAAGATAAAATCAGTCAACACGACGAAAAATCTCCGCCACAAGGAAATAGAACACCATACAAAAATCAAAGTCAAAGTTAAAGTAGAAAATCAAAGAACACAGAAATTCAAGAACACCATCTACAAACCGGAAGTCAAATAGAAACGTCTCCATCTTTACAGTAATCCCTACGCAGTACAGTAGTGGCTAGTTTTAAGTAATTATTACCACAGAGGACCCGGAGGAGGGAACCCGACATACTAAATTTTTTTCCTTTAGAATCGAACCAAAATTTTCAAAAATGCATTCCCTAGGGACAGATCTCATTAACCTCTAGTTCCTACGAAAACACGAGGATCCTCTATACTACTTCAGAATTCAGATAGGACTTCGTCCCCTTCCATACTGTACAGAAGGCCATGTCTGCACGATGGATCCCTATACTACTACTCAAATCTCCAATTAAAGCTCGAAATAAAGGCGTTTAAATTTGAAAACGAAGGGACACAACAAAATAGTGTATCGGAATCAAGAATGACACCAAAAAAGAAAGATCTCAAAACCATCACACGCATTAAAGACTACATTGCAAACCCCTAAATGTTTCCGAAACAAAAGGAGAACACACACCTGCCCTTCCGGTGAAATTTTCATACGCTCCAACATGAGGCGAAACGCAGGGCCTCCTGTGGTTTCCGAGAGTGCATGCACAAAATCAGCGCGGGCGGGATTGACGAGTGCGCCGACGGCCGAGCCCACAGCCACCGCCACCTGTTCCCAGGGCTTCAAGACGGTAATAGGCTTGGAGTTGCGGGAAGGGTTTTCGTGAACGGGGATTTCACCCGCCGAGCTTGTCCCAAACCCTGAAAAAACAAATCATGAATTCAGAAAAAAAAAACAGGATCGTGAATCAAAACCAAAATTATCTTTCTCAAATGCACTCATCACTCATCACTCAAAACTATCACTCTCAAGCATACTTTGGTGTACACCGCAATATTCCACAAACTCTTGCTCACCATCAGACAATTGCCAAGTAAACGAAGAAAACGTAGACGCTTCACGCAAGAATTTCGCAATTCTATAATATAGGGCTCGGTAGAGAGATCCGACACATCCGAATTGAACTCTACATCAATAAACACTCGAAGCATATCCTTTTACATCAATTACAAAACCCTAATTCACCGCCAGAGAAATTCCGGAACCTACCATTACGGATACAGAAAAAAACTTTCACAATGAGTGGAGGATCAAACCTGGCGCAAATTGTGACGAGCTCAAAGGTCTTCCCGACTGAAACGACCATTCTCGTGAGCTTTGCAGGGGAGATCGGCTCCAACGAGAAGACTTGGCGAATCTCAACACCACATTCCGCATAGCTCTGAATTCCTCCACAATGATTCTCCACAAACAACCGCAAGCAAATCTTGGTGGAGGATCGAATTAGAAACGATTCATGAAATTAGGGTTTGAGATTCATGAATGCTCGTCCGTAAATGACGATTTGGGAATTGGGTTTCAGGGAATTTCTGTTGAGCCTAACTTGGAACACAACCTTTGATGCGGTGACTTCGCGATTTGGATACCCGGATGCTGAGGCGAGTTGAACCGGTTATCCATAACGGTACCCTTTCTTAAGTCCCACTCGGCAGTTTCTCTCTACTATAGATAGCACGGTGTGGAGTATAATCACTCCTATACCGGTAATCGTCACTAAGCGTAGTTATTATAATTAAATATAAAGTATTTATACCGGATCTTACAGGCAACTCGTAGGGGTCCAACACACTTTAGAATGGATTAATTGGACATCATATGAAAAAGTTATGATTTTTCAAAGAAGTGTCTCCAAGTTAAGGATAGATCATCCTTAGGTTCTCATAAACTCTCATGTTCAGATTGTGTGTAGTTTGAGTAATTCATATCAAGGTTTCTCTAATGCACTTCTATCCAAATGTACATGTCACATTTAGGGGATGTTGATAATGGGTGTATAAAAGAAGGACTATCCCACAATCTACTTTCCAAATTGTCTACAAGGTGCATTTTCAAAATAAAAATCTTGGGTTGGAATAACAAATAAAGGAGGCCATAGTTTCAAGACACCATACCAAAGTCCAATGGACTATAATTAGAAGATTGCGCAAAATCAAACCTTCATTGCTCTACCTAAAAAGTTATAAATTTTTTAGATTTCAAAATTCATAATAAATAATTGAAAACACTCTAGCGTATCTATATCATTGATTCAAGTACAACATTCTTCCTTCTTTCCATTGTAAATTGCAATACATTGGTTCTTTTGAAGCATCCTCAATGAATGTTAATTAGATGAGTTGCACTTTTCATCATGCATTCATCCCTTAGTAGATGATTGAGCATTTAGGGATTAATAAGTGCATTCAAAACATGCATTGAATGGCCAAAATGAATGAAAATTGTCATATGAATGAATATTGCAAATGCAAACTAGCTTCAAAAGGCCACTTCCAACATTCTAAATAGATAGGTGAGGATTTTGGTAAGTATGAGTTTTTAATGCATGAATTGTATAAATTTCAATGATACCAATTCGGTTGGCTATTTGAAGGGGATTCGGGGATTGAAGAGAGATTCAACAAATTAAACATGCTTTTGAACTCTCTAATGAAGGATACATTGGCATACATAGACATATAACTAGTCATATAGATAAATTGTTTTGTACCATTGAGAGCTTACTTTCCTCACAAGCATGCATTTTTTGTTGCAAAATAAAAATCATAGAAATTGTGAGATTTAGAATTTAGATTTGATTTCTAATTGTAAGAAAGAACAAATTTAGAGTAAGGAAATGATCAATCAATAACTTTCACAAGGACATATACTCTAGTCAAAAATTGATGCTTGATTACTTGCCTATAAATTAGCCAACATATGCTTTGAAAATTGTATTCATCACTCTAGTGGATGTAGAAGTAGAAAAATCTCAATTGCTAGCCCAAATGCCAACAATACCAAACTAAAGAAGCATTTGAGAGGATTGCACACATTGTTCACCTTACACATTATGTTAAAGACAAATGCAAATAATGCATTGTTAAAACAATCATGGCACAATCTCATTATCATGTGTGTTTTGTTTTACAATTATTATACAAGACCACGAGCCTTTTATTGAACTCAATATGCAAGAATTTCTTTTATTGTTTTTGGCATAAGTAAAAACAAGGGACTAAGTTGTTACAAAAGTAATGGTGTAAAGAGATCATTTAACATGAGTGCATTTGGACAAACTATACTCAAGTATTTGTATTTGCTTAGGTCTATACCATTCACTCCAATACAAATCGTACTTCTTTCTTCTAAACTACTTGGCATTTTCTTGAATCCAAGGATGCATCAAAACCTCAGATGCACTCAAACGTTTGTTGACATCACGTGTCAACATTTTTTGAATGAGATCTTTAGCTCCCTTGGAGATGCTTGGCCATGGATCTTTTGCAAATAAATCATTTTTCTTCATGACATCTTTGTATGTTACCATTAGTGAGTCCGCCTTGAAAGGAAAGAACCTAGCTAAGAGAGCATATAGTATCACTCCAATGCTCCAAATGTCTGCTTTGGGTCCATGGTGGCCTTCCATTACTTCGGGAGCTACATAGGGTGAACTACCAACAATGCCGGTCAATTCATCACCAATCTCAAAGACTTTGGCAAATCCAAAATCAATAACCTTGAGTGATGAATCTTTGTCTTTTGTTTTAAACAACAAATTTTCAAGCTTCAAATCTCTATGAACAATACCAAGGCTATGACATGCTTCAATAGCACAAACAACTTCTTTGATCATTCTTGCAGCTTTGGGCTCTTCAAGAGCACCACATTCAAGAATATGATTATAGAGCTCCCCTCCTTCGCAAAGTTCCATCACTATATTTACAGAAGTATCATCTACTAAAACATCTTTAATGGAAACTATATTTGGGTGTTTCAAATGATTGATCAATTTTAGGATGCGAATTTCATGTTGTAATGTTTCATGTTCTTCAATTGAAACAAGGTTGTCCTTTAGTACACATTTGCATGCATATTGATTTCCCGTTGTAATTTCGGTGCACAAATATGTAATGCCAAAAGTGCCTTGACCTAATATTTGACCTATAACATAATTGTCCATTTTAGAGAGCATGCACCATAATAGAGAAGGCAATTGCAATAGAAGTGAAGAAGTGAAAATGTTAGATGAGAGGCCTCTCTTATAGATGTATATAGCTTTTACTTTACTTTACTTTTCATGCATCTAGCTTTTACATTGATCTAGCTTCCACTTAGCATAATCTATTTTTTACATTTTCCTTTTCCTTTGATTTAGCTCAACTTTGACTTTGATCAAGAAGTGTCTCAAACATCTATCGTATTGCATGGATGATGATTGTATTTCAACAAGTATTTAGGTGTTGTCTAGATAATCTTTATTAGGAATCTACTTTGATTTTATGAATGTAGATGATTAGTTTTGTCAACAAGGTATTCAAAGATAGGTAGACCTAGGAAAAAATTTAGAATAGATAGGAAATACAAGAAGTTCATTGATGTCATTACTATCATGACAATTGTTATGGCCTCCATCAAAAGAAGAAAAGTTAACTTGGGTCTCTTGAGATCAATATGAATTTCAAAAAAGAGTTACTTGAATTGTTCAAGATTCCACAATAAAAATCTATAGTGCATACTTTGATAATAGTTGCTTCAAAAACTTCATCCATAAAAAAGGAAAATAGGAAAGGATTATTTTCCATGGAATCAAACAAATGAATATTTGTTGAGATTTCTATAAATTGTAATTTTAAAATTTTGTTATGAAATTTGGTTACATAGTTTTTATATTAGCTACTCTTAGGGAGAAATATAAAAATTTCAATTGGTTTCACCTAGATGGTAAGTTATGCTATTCAAAAGGATGAATGTAGTTTTTGCATCTTTGGAGTATTTTTTTTTAAATACCTTATTAACTGTTTAATTTTTTTTTATGAATGTAATTTATATGATAATGCATGAAATTGTAAGAAGAAAAACTCATTTTTGCTCAAAAAATAGATTTCTGGAGAAATTAATCTCTTTCATTTATATTAGGACAATTTTGAAAACAAACATTTTCTTTGAACTTCAAAATTTGTAATCTTGCAATTTTTGAAGTCAAAGATTTTGAAAGTTACTTTGAAAGGTTATTAAGAAATGACTTCTAATATGCGGTATAACACTATAGACCTTGTGGATCAATAGAAATGATTTTTATCAATCATTAGTGTTGGACCTCGAGGAAGATGGAACAATTCATTTAGTATGGGCTTGTAGGAAAATCGATTAGAATAAGACCTTTACCATTAATTAAAATGATCTAGCACACTAGATTAGCTCTTTAACTAGCTTTGAGAAGGATTGGGTCCATCTGAAAGCATTGTAAGCCAAAGTGGAAGTGTGGATGTCTTTTTAGCACATTGTGATAGATTGTCAGATTTCATTAGAACAATTTCATAAACAATGGGGCGGTGTGTGTGTGGTTACACGTGCCATTTTGCCATTGGTTGAAAAAATGAAATAGGTGCTTGTGAATATTCATCCACCATCCCGTATTTGTATTTTTTTTAAATTTGTTTAGCATGTGTGTGTGTATGTATGTGTGTGTGTGTATATATATATATATATTTCCGCATCCCATAGCGGCAACAACCTATGAGCTTTAAAATGTCTAGGGTTCTTAGTTCTTATCCACACATCTATAGGTCATTGCAAGAAAGACTGGTGTCAGGTTGAGAAGAATGTGCTTAGAGAACACGCGAAGTGTCTAGTTGCTAATTGTAGAGCTTCAATGGAGATTCTTGTAACTTGTATCTTCTCTTGGTCTTCGAAGTCTTCAAACTTGAATCTTCACCCAATCTTCACCCATCCTATCTTGTGATGGATCTAAAGGGCATGGGTAAGGGTGTGTAATAAGAAACAAGTTTTTAGACAAATAAAATGGGACAGTAGAACACAAGCTACCGTCCGAATGATGGACTCTTAAACCTCAAATTCACCGATCAACTAGTCATTAATCCAGCTTCACCAATGAGAACAACATAAGATTCAACCATGTGGGTGATCAACCCCACTTCGTCGCCCACAACACAAAAAGAGGCTAAGTTGAATATCTACATAGCTTGCAACAGGTTTACAATGCAGAATTGAATGCAACGATCCTCCAAATCCGGATTAGAACAACAATAAAAGACAACGGGCCTTCAAAGCTGGCTAGGAACAACAAAGCCACAAGCCACAATACACGGCTAGGTCCTTGGCATGTATGACCCTTGAATCTTCAAGTCTTCATGTCTTGAATTCTTGAATTTTTCAAATCTTCAAAAGAACTCCAAAGTGCAAAAAACACACACACTAAAGAACTATTCTCCACATTAGCTGTAATCTTCTCCCTAGTGCTATAAATGGCTTAAGTCTCCAAATGCTTAGTGTAATAGCATTTTAAAAATTTAACTTCACAAACAAGATACCCTTCAAATTTCAAATCTAACTAAACTACTATCCAAAAGTTATTAGAATGCAAAGTAGAGGTTTTTTAATTCCCTTGTCAACCAACTACTACCTCTATAATTTTTTATAACTTTTGAATTACAAATCCAAATTGCAAGTGTGATAGTAATTTAGAATCCTAACACTGATATTTACAACTTGGAAAAGTTTTTTAAAAACTAAAACTTTGTCCAAAAGTTAATGAGGAATAAAGTCTCGGTTTCCTAAACTATAAAGGCAACCCACCCTATTTTTCACAATTCATAATTTTTTCAATATGAGTCCAAATCAAGTAAATGAACTCATTATGAATAGAAAATTTTACAAACTAACTCTTCAGAAGCTTTCGAAGTCATATAAAAAACTAACCCAAAGTTGTAGCCGTCACAAGTTTTGGCCTTGTTTCTCCCGAATAACAACTTTCCTCCCAACCTTCAACTCCTCACAACTTTCTCCTCCAAAATCCAAATCAGATGAGTGATGACTCTTTAAAAAGCTACTACAATGATATACACTCCCTTCAAATATGAAGATAAGTTAAAAATTACTTCAAAAGTTATGGCTCAAAGAAGCCTTTGTTCTTCTCAATGGAGAGCCTTGGGTCTTCTCAACTTCAAAACTCTATAACTTTTGATTCACAAGTCCAAATTTAACTTGAAAGCATAATTTGGAAAGGTTACATCACAAGAAATTAGATGTCAAAGTTTCCATTTCAAAAGATCAATGCTCAATGAACTACATCAAATCAAAATTTGTCTCTTAAATCGCAACAATCAACACAATCTTTCCTTCCCTAAGATTCCTTCTCCACCTTTTCCTCTTCATTTAAGATGAGAGGTAGGGCCACTTCAGCCCATGCCCCTACGAAGGCCCATCTAATATTTTAATTACTTCCTCATTCACATTCACTCCAAATCGTAGTCTTTTTTAACTAAAATTCTAATTCCAATTTCACTTCCAGTAAATACAATCACCCACTATGATTTCAATAAACATTCAAAACATAACTAGAAGAACTAAAACTTAACAAATATCAACTAGAGGTAAAAAAACAAAGTTCCAATCAAAGCTTCACTCCATTTGAAGAAACTCAAGAATGCGTTTGACAGTAACGACAATATATTCTACACGCTCAGCCTTTGTCAAAGGGTTGATAGGCCCTTCCAACTATTGGTGGTGGTCACGACTACCCTCCATAAGCCAAACCATACAAAAATATTGGTCTTTGTTCTTGTCTTCATAACTCGCCTCAAACGTCACTTTACGAGCGTCTAGTTCAACACATTTGACTTGAAGCAAGATCACCAACGCTCGAGCATTAGCATCAAGATTACCGTGGCATCACCGTTCTACACAAGGTTGTTGTGGCAGTCGAGACGGTTAGGTTTCTTCTCGAGGACGTCTAAAATCTCGCGGCAAAAGAAGTTGATCCAGCAACTGTGAAAGTGAAAGCTCAAACTCAGTGTCTAGTTGAGGCTTTTCATCTTAAGACTCAGAAAAAACCCTCTAATTCAACATTTGAACTACAAAGTAGAAAACAAACTCACTAATAAGGTTAAATGAAGGTTTAAGGCAAACCCATCCACTTATACACTTCATAAGACAACATCACCTTTAAGCTTCTCAACCCCATAGCGTCACTATGAAGTTATTGAACAAAACATATAATAATATGTTTTTACAATATGCACCGAATTACAACAGGACACCGGCTACAAAATGTAGCGTTTTGTACAATATTCCTTTTTATCTTTGGGAGTATTGTATAAAAAGTAAATTTTTTTTAAAAGTAAAAAATATGTTAGATGTATATACCTTTAAGAAACTAGAAAAGTGCAAAATTTCATGAAAATAGTAACTTTAACTACAATTTCACATTTTAATTTGTAAAAAATAGGAAAAGAAATTTTAAGAAAAACAAAAAATTCCCCATTTGGGAAGACTTCGTGGTGAAAAGATTTCACGAAAAGAATTATCGTGAAACCATTTTCAATATTTAGAATTGTGCATGCAAAAGAGTCATGTTTGCATGAACACAAAAGGGCATAAAATAATGCTTTTTAAAATTTCCTTTGGTAGGTTTATACCTACTAAGTATAGAAATAGACCATAGAAATCTCAATTGTTGATCATTAATTTTGGGTACTTCCCAATACTAAAAAATCTTAAACCGTAAAGTATGACAAATTCGCAAAATTAAAATATAAAATGATTTTTGAATTTTTTTGAAAAATGAGGGATCTAATTACTATCAAGTTATTCATCTCCAATAAAAATTTCAAACTCAATGACTTTATGCTTCAAAAGTTATAGCACATGACAACTCCGTCACTCAAAGGGTGATGCCAAATAGTACCGTCTTTCTTGCAATCACCCCTATACCTTTGTTGTATGCTTGATTCCTTATCTAGTTGGATTGCCTTGGCTTTAGCTCTAGGTGAAATTGTATTCTAGCTTCCTTTATGCCGTTAAAATAAAGTTTCAATGTATGAGCAAAGAGAAAAAAGGAAAAAATTCTTAAAATATTTTCTACATATTTAGAATATTTGACTCTATAATTTCACCATTTGGATTTCAAAGAAACACATTCTAGAGTGCACAAGAAATCATCAAAAAATGCCTATTATACTACTAGATCACTTAATTTCTATATATTGTAAGGTGATTTAGTGTAAGGTAGCTTGTTCCTTTGCTTTTGAAACTTTGCATGAATGTACCTATAACAATGGAATTCCTACTAAGCAATTTTGCAAGAGGGAACTTCCAAATTTGCAATATATATGCATATATATTATTATTTTTTATTTTTTTAAGAAGCACAAAAGTGAATTTTAGATGTATGACAATTGGTTAAAGAATGATCTCTTAAGATGAGATTTTCAAGGTGTAGAATTATGTATTGCCTTGTAATTAATCCCTAAAGGGCCAACATGCATTTTCACTAGAAGAAATTTGTATTCATGGATTTGATGTGTTTTTGTTAAATAACATAAAATTGTGTTGGAAATAACGTAGTTTAGCATTATTTTAGTCACAATCTTGCAAATTTGTGTTATTCCCAACACAATTTTGTGTTATTTAACAAAAACACATCAAATCCATGAACACAAATTTCTTCTAGTGTTTTGGGCTACGTAGCAATTTTGGGTAGGTATGTGTGATTGGAAATTTCCATATTTTTGGCCCAAATTTTAATAGAAGGTGGGAATGAGGAACACCCTTCATATGCACTACATTTCACGACATTAGGAAATATGAGTAAAATGGTATGGCCTAGTATATTACTTCTTTTCATAAATGGGTAGTCTGAGCAGATTAGAAAAAATCACTTTTTTTAGAAATACAAATTTGAAATTGGTTTTTAGAGTTATATGTACTTGAAAAGCTTTAAATCATTCCATTTTGATCAATGAGTCAAAGTTATGAGGAGTTTTTGTTTGTGGGCAGTTTTGGATTCTTTACTCTAAAATAAACTTTAAAGTCCTTTATCTTACTCAATTTTCAATGTTTTTGGAAAAAAAATACAATGAGAAGATCTAGATTGTTTCTTACAACATTTCAACCATTGGGATTGACATTTTTCAATTCCATAATTAAATTCTTAACAATTTAGTATTTTGAGTCATTCTCTACTATTGGTTACTTACTATTTTTTTCCTATATGTTGTACAATTCCAAATGATCTAAAATTTTTCAAGCATGTGTCCAACTTGTCTAGGAAAAAGAATCTAAAGAAGCACCACCATCTTGGACCTTTTTTCACAGAAAAGTGAGCTTGTGAAGTGCAATTGTCTTGTTTTTAGCAAGGCCAAAAAATGATTTCAAAGAATTTGATTGCTTATATCTTGCTTATAATCTTATATCAAACTTGTGGAAATTTTTGTAATTCTTACAACATGTTTTCAAGTCAGCATACTACAAGATCCTAGAGTTACATGAGTCAAAAAAAGTATTTTTTCAAAAATTTGGTACTTGTACTAAAAATGATAGTTTTGGAGCATTTTCAGTGAAAACATAGTCATGGAACTTTAGGGGTTAAGAATTGTACACAAAGTGCTTTGTATACTCCAATTAATTGTACTTGATGATTAGTCACAAAATTCCTAATGGATGCAATGGAGATGACAATATAATGTACCTTTTATTTCTATATATCATGAAAATTGTGGTACCATGTTAGATTGCAATTAAAATAAAATTAATATAAAAAAATACATCATTTTTTTTAATTGCATTGTTGGTCTAGATTTAGTGGCCCTCTTTGGGGCCCAAATATTTTTTTAATATAAAATATGTTTGTGATTGGAGTTTATGAAAGAAAGTTATAGTCAAGTGCAAAGGCAATATTAATATTACAATATTCTTCGAACCCCTCCTACGACCTTGGTCCATAACTTTGTATTTTAGGCTCCAAATCACAAATGGATTTTAGAGGCTGAAATTTAACTTGGTTTTCCACATTTTCCCAGCAAATCATGTTTTGAAAAATATTACTTTACAATGCTTAATTAAGGTTTGAAGTGTATGCACTCCAAAATGGACAATTATTCTATAGGCCAGACATTAGGGCAGGGCAACTTTGCCATTACATATTCTTGCACTGAAATTGCAAGATTGTAGGATTTTAAGTCATAATAGAAGAATTTTTTTAAAAAAAATGGCTTTAACATAATTAACAAAGTTTATCTCCTCTTGGAATGTGATTTTAGAGGAAAAATTAGTTTCCTTTTCAAAATTTAAGGCAATATTATTTATTAGTTGCATCCATGCCAAATATCAAAAGTCAATGAGGTATTTAGAAAGGGATTCTCCAAAGATGCCAAAATTGCCTTAATTCTTTTGAGTAGCATAACTTTTTACTTCAGCATTCAATCAAAAAATTTCCTTCTCCTCTAAAGTAACTAGTGTATGTACCTTGTATCCAAATTTTAGAAACATAAGTTTAAAGTTTGATTTTATAGGAATCTACCAAAATATTCAATTGTCCTTTTAACTACTCAAGGCCTAACAACTTTTTGACAATGAAGGTATTCAATGAATCGTCCCACTTTGATATTCTTTTGCACATGGATGTGCTTGAAAATTTTAATTTTATCCATGCAAAAAGTAAAGACTACTTTGTCTAGTATGCAAGGAATTAATTGTGGAAAATATTAACAATTGGATTTTTAGATTTTTACAATTTTGGATGTTCAACTTTATAGGTAAAAAACATAGCTTAAGGGGAAGAAAAATTATAAGAAGATGAATAATACTTTTTCACCCCACCCACCCTGAAAAAAGTTGTATTGGAATCTAAGGATTTTAAAGTATATTTTAGTTTAAAAATAGGAAATCAAAAACTCTCTCAAATTTGTACTTATATTCAAATAGAAGGAGAAGAAAGCCACAACTAACCAAATTGGATCCTAAAAAAAAATTGAAAACTTTATATATAAGTCAATTTTAGAAAATTGACAATCGATATTATTATCATATTGTTTGTAACATCTTAAAAAAACTCAAATCCTTCTAAATATCTTGTATAATTAATCATACCAAAAAAAAAATTTGAAAAAAAATTCCCCTAGTCCGCAAATTAAAGACTAGAAATGTCCAAGAAAATATTAATTTTCCATCCCTATTATTCTTTTCAATGGAAAAAAACTATGTTTGTTTCCATTCTCTATTAGACTACATTTCCTAACTAAGTTTTAAAATACTCGTCACACTAAATTACTGATAAAAGGGAAAATGCAAATAGTATGTCAACTTGTTTCTCTACATAATCCTATATTATAAAAATAGTAAGATTTGTTTTGCCCTACCGAGAATTTGCCATTGACATTTGAAGCACACATTGTGTCTTTTTAGTTATGGATAGATACTGGACAATAATCCTTTCCTATTTTCCTTTTTTATGGATGAAGTTTTTGAAGCAACTATTATCAAAGTATGCACTATAGATTTTTATTGTGGAATCTTGAACAATTCAAGTAACTCTTTTTTGAAATTCATATTGATCTCAAGAGACCCAAGTTAACTTTTCTTCTTTTGATGGAGGCCATAACAATTGTCATGATAGTAATGACATCAATGAACTTCTTGTATTTCCTATCTATTCTAAATTTTTTCCTAGGTCTACCTATCTTTGAATACCTTGTTGACAAAACTAATCATCTACATTCATAAAATCAAAGTAGATTCCTAATAAAGATTATCTAGACAACACCTAAATACTTGTTGAAATACAATCATCATCCATGCAATACGATAGATGTTTGAGACACTTCTTGATCAAAGTCAAAGTTGAGCTAAATCAAAGGAAAAGGAAAATGTAAAAAATAGATTATGCTAAGTGGAAGCTAGATCAATGTAAAAGCTAGATGCATGAAAAGTAAAGTAAAGTAAAAGCTATATACATCTATAAGAGAGGCCTCTCATCTAACATTTTCACTTCTTCACTTCTATTGCAATTGCCTTCTCTATTATGGTGCATGCTCTCTAAAATGGACAATTATGTTATAGGTCAAATATTAGGTCAAGGCACTTTTGGCATTACATATTTGTGCACCGAAATTACAACGGGAAATCAATATGCATGCAAATGTGTACTAAAGGACAACCTTGTTTCAATTGAAGAACATGAAACATTACAACATGAAATTCGCATCCTAAAATTGATCAATCATTTGAAACACCCAAATATAGTTTCCATTAAAGATGTTTTAGTAGATGATACTTCTGTAAATATAGTGATGGAACTTTGCGAAGGAGGGGAGCTCTATAATCATATTCTTGAATGTGGTGCTCTTGAAGAGCCCAAAGCTGCAAGAATGATCAAAGAAGTTGTTTGTGCTATTGAAGCATGTCATAGCCTTGGTATTGTTCATAGAGATTTGAAGCTTGAAAATTTGTTGTTTAAAACAAAAGACAAAGATTCATCACTCAAGGTTATTGATTTTGGATTTGCCAAAGTCTTTGAGATTGGTGATGAATTGACCGGCATTGTTGGTAGTTCACCCTATGTAGCTCCCGAAGTAATGGAAGGCCACCATGGACCCAAAGCAGACATTTGGAGCATTGGAGTGATACTATATGCTCTCTTAGCTAGGTTCTTTCCTTTCAAGGCGGACTCACTAATGGTAACATACAAAGATGTCATGAAGAAAAATGATTTATTTGCAAAAGATCCATGGCCAAGCATCTCCAAGGGAGCTAAAGATCTCATTCAAAAAATGTTGACACGTGATGTCAACAAACGTTTGAGTGCATCTGAGGTTTTGATGCATCCTTGGATTCAAGAAAATGCCAAGTAGTTTAGAAGAAAGAAGTACGATTTGTATTGGAGTGAATGGTATAGACCTAAGCAAATACAAATACTTGAGTATAGTTTGTCCAAATGCACTCATGTTAAATGATCTCTTTACACCATTACTTTTGTAACAACTTAGTCCCTTGTTTTTACTTATGCCAAAAACAATAAAAGAAATTCTTGCATATTGAGTTCAATAAAAGGCTCGTGGTCTTGTATAATAATTGTAAAACAAAACACACATGATAATGAGATTGTGCCATGATTGTTTTAACAATGCATTATTTGCATTTGTCTTTAACATAATGTGTAAGGTGAACAATGTGTGCAATCCTCTCAAATGCTTCTTTAGTTTGGTATTGTTGGCATTTGGGCTAGCAATTGAGATTTTTCTACTTCTACATCCACTAGAGTGATGAATACAATTTTCAAAGCATATGTTGGCTAATTTATAGGCAAGTAATCAAGCATCAATTTTTGACTAGAGTATATGTCCTTGTGAAAGTTATTGATTGATCATTTCCTTACTCTAAATTTGTTCTTTCTTACAATTAGAAATCAAATCTAAATTCTAAATCTCACAATTTCTATGATTTTTATTTTGCAACAAAAAATGCATGCTTGTGAGGAAAGTAAGCTCTCAATGGTACAAAACAATTTATCTATATGACTAGTTATATGTCTATGTATGCCAATGTATCCTTCATTAGAGAGTTCAAAAGCATGTTTAATTTGTTGAATCTCTCTTCAATCCCCGAATCCCCTTCAAATAGCCAACCGAATTGGTATCATTGAAATTTATACAATTCATGCATTAAAAACTCATACTTACCAAAATCCTCACCTATCTATTTAGAATGTTGGAAGTGGCCTTTTGAAGCTAGTTTGCATTTGCAATATTCATTCATATGACAATTTTCATTCATTTTGGCCATTCAATGCATGTTTTGAATGCACTTATTAATCCCTAAATGCTCAATCATCTACTAAGGGATGAATGCATGATGAAAAGTGCAACTCATCTAATTAACATTCATTGAGGATGCTTCAAAAGAACCAATGTATTGCAATTTACAATGGAAAGAAGGAAGAATGTTGTACTTGAATCAATGATATAGATACGCTAGAGTGTTTTCAATTATTTATTATGAATTTTGAAATCTAAAAAATTTATAACTTTTTAGGTAGAGCAATGAAGGTTTGATTTTGCCCAATTTTTAGTATGGTGTTTTGAAACAATGGCCCCTTCATATTGTTATTCCAACCCAAGATTTTTATTAGTTAATTCAAGCTAGAAATATTTCAGAAAAAACATTGTATGACATTCTTTTGTCATAAGTGTTGAATCTAAGTTATAAAATGTCATGTATACCGGAATCCATGCTATTAATGGCTTTTGTGACCTAGAATAGAGAATAAAGTTTATTGATACAATGAACTTGATAGCTTTGAAGATTAAAAGGCATTTGGTATTGTATTTGGTGTCTTAGCCCTTACATGAGTAGTATGAATTCAACATAGGTCTACATAATCTCTGATTATATACATACTTTTGAAGATGTAGAAGTTGACTATTGTCTCCTGACCTATGTTTATAGCAAATAGAGCATTAAGGGATTCTTTTTCATTTGCTACCAATGAATGGACTATTTTTGTTCCTTTTGTGTCAAGCATCTTGCTTCGTCCATTTCCAACATGTGCTCTACATTCAACTACATTCCATATTTGGTACGGGGAATATTATTTTTTTAATAAAAAGATGCTAAATTGTCATAGAAATTTTTGACAATTTGTGGGCACAAAACTATGGCTCTATTGACTTGTAGTCCTTGTGTTACCCTCATGCTAAACTTTGGGTTTCTATTCTTAAATCCTTTTAAACAATTTTGTCTTGGAATTGGCTAAATTGGACCAACTTATGGGGAGTTAAAAGGTGTTCCCAAGTTAACATGTTATTTAATAAATATCCCTTGCCTTCCTCTCTTTCTTCCTTTTATCTTGCCATTGATATGTTCCATTATACTTGTCCTTGGAATCTTGTAGAAGTCATTCACATGTTTGAACTTATGATAATCTCCTATTGCTAAAATTACTAGTTGAAGGGACTCATTTGACAATGTGCTATAGATATCTCTCTTTCTTTCTTATTATTTAAAAAAATTAGCAATAGCATAGAACATTATATTTATTAAAATGGATAATTATGAGTAATCCAAGACAAAACAATCCATGACAAACATACCAAAAAAAATTGAAAAAAGCAAAATAATACATCATCACTTCTTGAATTCAAGTAGAATTATGAATGACAAGGCCCAACATCCCAAAGCTAAATGATGAAAATTTTCACATTCATTGAAAAATTAAAGTATGAAAATCAACGAGGATACCTCCAACCTAAGAGAAGCTCTAATACAAGCCATCCAATGTCCACCAACTTCCTAATTCCATCATCTTACTTTTGATCCCAATTCCATTCAAGAATTCATCCAAATTTATTAATTTTTTGACAAAATTACTACATTAATGCCAATAAGGGGTAATGTGCCAATCCTTTAACCCCTAAACATCCAAATTCATCTCCAGAATTGATGATTTGAGAAAAATCATTGTAAAGTACTACTTGGAAGCATATTTTGGAATTGATATGCAAATAAAAGTTGTAGATTTTGATTTGTAGATTCCATTTGTATGGGTAGATTCACCAATGCTATCACCAATCTTTTTTTTTATAAATTTTGAAAGAGAAATTCCAAAATTACTTCAAAAATTGGATTACAAGCAAAATATAATCATTTTTTGAGTGAAATTTGTTGGAATGGATTTGAAATGAGGTTCTCTTTACATGGTGATTTTCTGAAATTTTTGTGTTCTTAAAACCTATGACCTCATTTTGGCTAATCCAATTTTGACCTAAAGTCAATGCAATTTGACCACTTGACATACTTGCACATTTGTAATTTTAGAAAAACACGAACTCTAATAACACCAAATCCAACCCTTAGATAGGACAAAAACTTGATAATGTATCTTCACAAATTAAAATAACTTTCATCCAAGTAGTTAGGAGGATGAAACTAGTGTTTCATTCTATCCATCCTCTAAAAAGTGGACATTGAAGCACTTCGAGGTTAATGGTGAACACTTTAATACCATTGGATACTTGGGAGAACAATTATGGATTATTTATAGAATGTTCATAACTCCATTGTGAGCAATTTTATAATGTCAAGGTAGACCACTTCAAAAATTCATAGAAATTACAATTTTATCAGAAAACTATAATTCCACTTGGATTATACCATACATGTAGGTCAGTTTCGTAAATAACTTGGGAAAATATGGAAAATGTCGAAATTTTTTTTTATTTACAACTGTTTCTAAAAATCTGAAAAAATTATGCCTGAGAAAAAATAGAAAAAAGAACACACTTACACATGAATAGAAGGAATCAATCCAAAATTAGGAGAAAATGCCAAAAAGCAAGAAATTCCTAGGCACTTGCCAAATTGTCGAAATTATAAAATTAAATTATTTCAGCACCACTGAGCCAAATCAGACCTGAATGTACGATAATGCCACTTGATTCGTGAAACAAGCACACCCCTCTAAAAAATGTGTGCCCTTCTTAGAGTTGGCCCCAAGATATTCAGATTACTAATCGTGGTGGTACTAGGTTTGTCTACCTTAGAAGAGAAGTTCCTTTCCATTTTCCATTCTCCAAAAGTGTTGAGGCAGCTCATCATCGAATGAAAAGGTCGTTTTATCTTACATGTGAATGGATGTGCTACTTCGAAATCTAATCTTTCTTTATTGCAATGGATTAGGTTCTCAGATCTGAAGGTTGTGGATTGTTCATTATCCCTTCATGGTCAAGAAGATCGGTAGAATTAGTTACTCCCTCTCAAAGATTTTAGATTGGAGGGTCTGCTTCAAAGGTGGTGGTGTCACCGGACTCGGGCTGTTTCCTCGGTGGATACATTAGTTATGTCCTCACGTTCAATCTCAGGAGGGCTGCAAATTCATAAACGACGACACATCATCAGGTATATTGCAAACGGCTCAGGTCTTCAGTATAATATGATCATAGCATGGTCCTCTCCTCTTCCACTCAGTTACACTGAAAACAGAAAAGGAGTGAAACAAAATTGTCCTAGGTCCCTGGCTCCAATACGATGACGTAAAGGAGATGCAAACACCTTCAGTTGGGCCTACTGTAACTGTCAGTCGAAGGAGTCGGTGTATCTAAGATGCTATGTTTCGGACATATTACTTTGACACAGAGTCTCGCATCTTAAGTTCAAGAATGATAGTTTTTGTACTCAGCCAACTATTATAAGTATGTGAACTTAACAGTGAGAGCAACTTAAGCCTGGAAGGACGCTGAGGCCCAAAAGTGGCTGACGGATGAATTCTGAGATTATTGTAGAAATGAAGAATGCACCTATTGGTTCATCAATCGGATCATTCTTGACAAAGTACCTTGGTGACAGGTCTCATCCTTTTAGGGTTAAGTGCAATCTAGAATGTGGGCAACATTGCTCTAGAATATTAAATACGCTCACAAAAAGTTTTGTTCACACATCTGGGTACCTGTGAAAAAAACAGGGAGTGTCCGGACAAATTGTCCATCCGCTCAAATTCTTCAGCCAGTATTTAGCTCTCGAGATGGTTTAGGGGGTCGCAGGGTCGACAGATCCACAGTGAAAGGGAGGCTGGTGATCGTACTCCATCATCAATTGTACCACTCTTGCAGAGGTTTCGTCTGTGATAAGCGCTGCCAGCTTCAAAAGCCATATCAATCCCCGCTATCATTCCAGCTGCAGTTATTACCTTGCCCTGCAATTCACATTCGCGTAAACCGATTTGCCATAACTTAACGAGGGATCATTCTCTGCCAAAGGAATTTCAACATGAAGCGTATGTTATCATACAGTGATGTTAACAAAAGTTCAAATGGTAGAAGAACAGTGTTCAAGCGTACACAGGTTTGGCTTCGTAATCCGGAAGCATGTGCCAGAAACACCAGTGGGCTGTGACTTCCACTCCCTTGAGAATCCCTGCGGCTCCTAACAACGACCCCGAAGACGCCGAGGTTGTGTACAAGCTCGTCTCGTGTGCCTGGGATTCAAGAGAAAAAAGCGTCAGTAAAGCCTAATTCACAAGTGCCCAGGTCTATCCAATTATCCCGCAAAGGACATAGAAACCGAAAATGGGCCTCATGTTCAGTTAGTGGTTTTGAGGTCATATGGAGACTTTATTTTGTTCAGATTCATTTCTTTTTAGAAAAACACATGCAATGTTTTTCATTGATTCGGTTGGTATTTCCAACTTTGTTACATTTTTTACAATTTGGCCAGTCAATGATCAATTTCAAACACTGAATTTTTGGTTCTTTAGGGTTTAGAAAACAATGTATGCATCCAACTTCACAGATGATCTCGGCAACGTGCTTGCGTTTACCCTGCGAATCCAATCCAGGAGTGGGCTGTCGGTCAGGAGATCACTAACACCTTCACCTCCCGGTACAACAATGATGTCAGGATCGGGTACCTCATCGAAAGTGGCGGTGGCGTGGAAGGAGAGCATGCCCAGATCCGCCGTGTACGAGTCCTTAGCATGGCTGACAAACATCACCTTGAAATGGGGAAGCAGATGCAACACTTCGTGGGGTCCCACGAAATCAAGTGCTATCACATTCTTGAAGATGGGGATGGCCACCTGCACGAACTCCTCTTCCTCTTCCTCTTCCTTTCTCAATGGCAGTCTCTGGAGTAGCTTCAGGATTAATCTGAGAGGTTGCTATAAGGTACCCTTCGGGTGTGGCCTCAGGTGGAGCCTTCGGGGGAGCTTCAGAGGTGGTCTCCGTGACAGTCTCGGCCATTGAGAATTTAGCTTAGAGACACAAACCTAAAACATTCGACCACGCAGCAGCGGCGGAGTGGCTTCCGAGCTTGCCATGCTCCTTGAGTTGGCTGGTTTCATCTCTTTCTGGTGAGCTATGTCAGGCATAATCTTCGATGAGCTGCTCCTGAAAAATCATAACGTTCAAGATTTTGAATTACTACTGCGGCAATGAGCTAATTCCGTGGCACCGAACTGCATTGGAATTTATGCAGTTGGAGTCACTCAACTTTTCACAACTACGTGACTTTCAAAAGCTAGAGTCTCATTTGTGAAGAGGCAAACCTATTGGACACTAACAGCTAGCCTACAAGTCAAAACTTCCAGATCACGCCGTAGGCCCAAAAGTTTTCATGGCTAGAGCAGAGCAGAGTCATTTGAATCCATGCAACTTTTTACGCAGTTTATAAAAACCTTACTTGTAAAGAGGCAAAACTATTTTGGAGTCCACAACTCATAGCTCTACAGGTCACACTATGGGCTCCATGAAGCAAGGCAGATAGACATGCTGGGCATTAGCTGCAGTCAGGTCGGTCTGCACGTCCAATTTATTCCTGGACATTTCATGAAACCGAACACCAAACTGACACTGAAGAGTAAACATGAGTGTCTTGTAGAGGTACTCAAAATGACTCTGAAACAGAGTCTGTAACAACTCCGCTCAGAATGGGAAAAGTGGGAGCTTGCCACATGTAGGTGTCTTCCTTTGACGAGATGATAAAATTATTGCGCAGTTGTCGAATGAAGCTGGTTGTGATAGTGGGCACATATGACTCAATCTGACCGGCACATGCCTGCAATGTGTCGAAGGCCATCAAAGCTCTCAGAAAAGTCCACATTACTGGCACTCCACTTCCACTATTAACCAGTTTCACACAATCCAAGACCAGCATACGCGCCACAGGTGCTCTCAGAATTGGTTGGGATTGCTGACCTCATCACCAGTAATCATCACAAGAACACGCGCCATCTTTGAAGTGATGAAAGCGATTTGTATCCCTCACCACAATCTCTTGCCCAGTCACCTTGGAGAACAACTTGGTTGTTTCATGGCAATCAGAACACACTCGAAGGTTTTTATAGACATAAATTGGGTTCCCAGGGCTTGCGTGCATAAGCCCATAGGCAATGGCCAACTTCTCACTATGAGAGCAAAGAGCAAGATCTTTATCTTCCTCATCAATGTTATGCAACACAAGCTGGGTATCAGGGATATAACCTTCAGCCTTAATTCTTTCAGTCAAACTGCTCAGCTCAGCATATATCTCCTTCACTTCAGAGTGAGATGTATCCCCCGCCACAAAGTGATGGATCTTGTTATCGACTTCAATCCAACTACGTCCCGGTTCCTTACGAATACCTCTTTCTTCCATGAGAGTGCGCAGCAATGACACCTGGCCCCACTTGCCAGCCGCGGCGTAAATGTTAGAAAGGAGCACATATGCAGAGGCATCCTTGGGATCCAACTTCATAAGCTGTTTCGCAGCAAGTTCACCCAACTCCACATCAGCATAAGTTCTACAAGCTCCAAGCAAGGCTCTCCAAGTTGCTCCATTCGCCTCAACTGGCATGTTATCGATGAAAAGCTTCGCTTCTTCCAAGTGTCCTGCTCGCCCAAGAAGATCCACCATGCATGTACAGTGCACCACACTCGGTTCGATGCCATGATCTTGCGCCATCGCCAGAAAGAGTCTACGCCCTTCATCAATAAGGCCCGCATGACTACATGCCGACAAGACTGCCACGAATGATGCCCCGTCCGGCTTCACTCCGCCTGCAAGCATTCTTCGGAAGATTGCCAAGGCTTCATGCCCACATCCGTGTTGTGCAAGTCCACCAATCATAACGTTCCATGTGATGATATCGCGTATCTCCATTCTGTCAAAAACTAGTCCGGCATATTCAATACTGCCACTCTTGGCATACATGTGCACAAGTGCACTGGCCACACGTACATCCGATTCCAGACCAGCTTCCAGTACATGATTATGAACCTCCTTCACCCACTCCAAAGCTCCGGCACTCGCACATGCATTCAGGATGCTCACATATGTGATTGCATCTGGTTTGAAGCCTTTGTGCTTCATTTGGAGAAACAATCGATAGGCATCTTCACCACAGCCGTTCTCTGCATAAGCGCCAATCATCACAGTCCATGTGATTATATCGCGTTCCTCCATTCTGTCAAAAACTACCTTGGCATCATTGATACTGCGACCCTTTGCATACAGGTAAACAAGCGCATTGCCCACACGTACATCCGATTCCAGCCCTGCTTCCAGGATATGGCTATGAATCTTCTTAACCCACTCCAAAGCCCTTATGCTTGGATATCCATTCAAGAGGTTGATGAAAGTAACTGCATTCGGTTTAAAGCCTTCCTGTTTCATTCGGAGAAAGAGTCGATACGCTTCTTCACCACGGCCACTCTCTACAAATGCGCCTATCATCCCAGTCCAAGTGATTACATCCCGCTGCTTCATTCTGTCAAAAAATCCTCTGGCACCGTCGATATTGCCACACTTTGCATACATATGCACAAGAGCATTGCCCACACGCAAATCCGACTCTAGTCCTGCTTCAACGATATTTCTGTAAATCTCCTGCATCCACTCCAAAGCCCCGGCGCTTGCACATGCATTCAGAATGCTCAAATATGTGATTGCATCTGGTTTAAAGCCTTCAAGCTTCATTTGGAGGAAGAGTCGATATGCTTCTTCACCACGGCCACTCTCTGCGTAAGCGCCAATCATCACGTTCCACGTGATGACATTGCGGTTCTCCAATCTGTCAAAAACTAGTCGGGCATCATCGATACTGCCACTCTTGGCATACATGCGAACAAGAGCACTACCCACACGCAAATCCGACTCTAGTCCTTCTTCAACGACATCTCTGTGAACTTCCTTCACCCACTTCAAAGCCCCGGCGCTAGCACATGCATTCAGGATGCCCATGTATGTGATTGCATCTGGTTTAAAGCCTTCATGCTTCATTTGGAGGAAGAGTCGATATGCTTCTTCACCAAGGCCACTTTCTGCATAAGCGCCTATCATTCCAGTCCATGTGATGACATTGCGTTTCTCCATTCTGTCAAAAACTAGTCGGGCATCATCGATACTGCCACTCTTGGCATATATGTGAACAAGAGCACTACCTACACGCAAATCCGACTCTAGTTCTGCTTCTTCGACATCTCTGTGAACTTCCTTCACCCACTCCAAAGCCCCTACGCTTGCACATGCATTCAGGACGCTTAGATAAGTGATTGCATCTGGTTTCAGCCCTTCATGCCTCATTTGGAGAAAGAGTCGATATGCTTCTAAACCACGACCACTTCCTGCATAAGCGCTTATCATCATGTTCCATGTCATGACATCACGTTCCTCCATTCTGTCAAAAACTAGTTGGGCATCATCAATACTGCCACTCTTGGCATACATCTGAACAAGTGCAGTGCCCACACGCAAACCAGACTCAAAGCCAGCACGCCTTATATCCGCATGAACTTGTTTACCCCAATTTAAAGAAGATGACCTGGCACATGCTTTCAGGATGCTCACGTATGCAAATTCATCTGGATGCACATCTTCTTGGCGCATCTTGTTAAAAAGCTCCATGGCGTCCTTAGCATGATTGTGCTGAGCATAACCTCCAATCATGATAGTCCAACTAATAACACTTTTCTTCACAAGGTTATCAAACACTCGGCGTGCATCCTCCAATCTCCTACATCTCATAAAAACACTCAGAAGACTGTTTGCCACATATATGTTATGCTCCATTCCACTCTTAAAGATGAAGTCATGAACATACTTCGCTGCCACAAAGTTTTTATCCTTCGAGCACCGTTTCAAAACTTCCACGCACATGTACGAGTCTATAGCAACGCCTCGTCCTGGCATACTTTTCAGAACAGCAATTGCTTCACTTGCCGTATTAGCATTTCGCAAATCTAAATTGCCATCGCCACCTTGTAGACTTCGTCTCAAGACTCTTCCATTACTAGGTAGAAAACTCGTTGTTTCATTGTTGCTCCTGGGTAAGCTAACTCGTCGAGAGAACAACCACAACAAAAAAACACCACATTAATTGAAGGGCGCAAGATAAGTAATGCCCGAAACCCAATACTGGAAAATGAACAAACTTTTGATGCATCAGCTTGCAATCTTTATACTCCTTACGTGCATAGAATTTCAAAGAAGTATTTCCACTTCACCTGCGCGTCACATAAAGCAGACAGAGACGTGTGTCATATGAACCAAATCCTCAAACTCTATCAGATCACAAAATTTTGGTTACGCCTAACAAAACAAATTACAAAGTGTTCGAGTGGAGAACACCATTACTTCATAAGCTGCATTTAGGATGAAGACATATGTCGCACTACTTCTGATTGGAAAACAAAACTCTATTTCTCGAATCATGTGCTTCATGCCAATACCTGCTTTGATGCACTAAGTCTTGAGATTTTGTGGTGTGATAACTAACATGAGATTGCGATTTGTCTTGTGTGATCTGATTGAGCATCGCCTTCACCCATGACGGTGTTGACCAGCCGTCTACCCAAAGTGCTTCTTTCGTCGTCTTGTGTTTAAAGTCAGGAAAATTAGGATTCCTCTGAAGGCACCACAAACCACAATGAGATCTGGTAAACCATATACTCAGTAATCCAGGAACGCATGCTGTTCAACACTACCGTGATCTTATCAGCCCTCACTCCACTCAGAACAAGCAAAGAATACAATTTATGCTATTCATTTTCACAAAGCTCCCATAACCTTGCCCTCACTTGACATTCCAAGTCATATATCGACTTTGATAACTGGTAGGTCTGGTGATACCTTGTCAACTCTGTAGTCCCACCATTGGGAAGGATCCGCAAAATGCTGCTCCCAAAGTTGTTCAATCATCTGTGCTTTGCCTGAATTGACTCCAACAGACGTCATCCATGTCAATCACATTCTCTCTACATTAACCTGCATTCACCTCTTTTCTATGACAACGAACGTCCGATACAAACCTGAAGCACTGGAACTCGGGGATAGTGTTCTCCTGGCTGACGATGATGAACACCTAATTTGTCCACCGCTTCTTCCTCCATTAGAAGACCATAGTAGTAATAAAGAAGGGTAGTTAGGGCCAAGCAATTTGAAGAATGTGATTGCAGAGACATCCTGGTCACACAAATCCCACCAAGTTCATGTCCAATCACTTTGGAGGAACTATGACACTAAAACCCTAAACCCTAAACCCTAAAACTATGATCATACATTGCTCTAAATGAGACCTCAATATACTTCAACACATGTTGCGAGCATAACCACAGTAGTTCAACACAATTCACAATCAACTACTTATATAACAGGATTATGCACAAGTCCACAATCCCGCACCTGTGCACAAGCTCCACACACCAAAACGTTTCTCCGCTGTTGCCCATGACACAGTACAAAACGCAAGAATGCAGGCATTTGTGGCTCGGTGTAAGCAAAGCTCTGAACAAGAATCTTACTCTGCAACAACAAAGTTACACAAGTTATTCTGGTCTGCTTTCGTGCGAAGAAGTGACAAGAACCGATACCAAAAATCTTAAGTTTCGCGTAAAAGCAACCTATTCACCATTCCATAACTGTAAAACTTCTTTCAACCCTCAGTCCTAAAGTCTACATTTTAGACCGACCTTTCATTTCCTCTATTAAATTAGGCGCGTGTTATCATCTATGCCATCGACATAGATGTCGTTCCAGTTGGACGAATTTGACACAAATTTTCAAAAGACCGACGAATTTGAAGATAAAATCGTTGGAAGCCATAAAGCAAGAAATTATTCAGGGAGAGACGTCACAGGAATTGAACTCTCTAAATCAATAAAAAGTTAGATGCACAGGCTGTTTCAAAACCCCAATTGTCTGCAAGATCGATCCGTGGACCATTTTTAAAACTGAAATATCCGTGCAATGCAGAGCAGAGGATCGAACCTGGCGCAAATTGTGAAGAGTGCAAAAGATTTCCCGAGAGAGACGACCAATGTCGTGAACCTTCCGCAACATCGGATCGGTTCCAACGAGACCAAATGGCGAGCTTCCGTAACAATCGATTCGCCATAGCTCCAAATTCCACAGCAATCACACTGGAAGCTCGAAATGACTGCTACGAAATTGCAACTCATTAAATTAGGGTGAAGGGTTTGTGAGGGTGAAGGGTACCTTACTGGGGGACTTATTATCCTAAGTGAAGGTCAAATTCGGCATAAATTTAGTCATCGTAAAAAAAAGTGCCACATGTCATCTTGTGAATGGTGTGAAGTGACGTGGACCCTTGAGAATCTGACATAGAAATTCAATTTCGGCCCTTGAGTACCAAATCAAACCTGCATTTACAGTATATGAACTATACACAAATTGGGGTTCTTGAATTGTGAATTTTTTGGATATTATTGTACAAGGTAAGGTAAGGTAAGGGGTCCTATTTGTGCCACAATGTATTAGTTGCTCTAATAATGAAATTTAGTGTTACCACAATAATTGATTTTTTTTTTAAATGCTATAAGTTTTCACTTTCAATGAAGATTTTTACCAAGAGTATAGATATTAATAGTATTCAAAGAAGAAATCTCTATAAACATATATAGTTGATGGGGCTAAAGGTTCTAGGGGACTAAGCTCACCAAATTGTATTATGCAACACTTGGTACTATAATGGATTAAAAATGTCATACAAGAATAAAAATCTATAATGTTTTAAAATCAATGAATATGGTTATCACTAAATTTTAATATTGGAGTAGTGCACACTTTAAATTTTCAAATGTGATGTACTAATACATATGGCTACAAAGTGGCCCAAATAATCATAGGATAAAAATAGGATCTTTTATCTTTAATCACATAATTGAGTCCCCTTCTAGAATTGTCTTGTATAGAACCTTGCCTCCAATGATGAGATTTAGGGTTGATTTTATATACATCCATTTTGAAAATTCATAGTTTATTGATATGGTGTCCAAAAAGTATAAGAGGTGTATTTAGAATCTTCTCTGGATTTTGAACAAGATTCAACAAAATATTAGGGTATTTAATAATAGGAACAATGATTGCTCAATTGTTTATTTTGACATATTAAGTTGTAGTCATTTTATCAGATGAAAAAATTTTCAAATGGTGAAAGTAAGTGCTTGTATATTTGAAGGAGTTGAAATATGTTATTTTGGAATTTAAAAAACTACACCAATAGAAAAAAACAAACTAGTTAGGGTTACTTTATACCTAAAGGCCAAGCCAATTTGTTGTGTAAGAGACTCAAAATTCTTACTTGTAATTGAGCAAAAGGTTGAAATTGGTCCGAATCCCTTTACACCTAAAAGGTAGGCCAATTTGGTGGATTGAATTTTTTATTCCAAAAAAACATGATCTAACATGGCTCAAGCCTTAGGGAGATCACTCCTTGTAATTTAAAGTTTACACCTAAGTTAAAAAGGTATTTGATGTGGGTCTATTTACCTTCATTATTGCATTTAAGATGACCGTATTTTTATATAAAAAGCTATGAGGGTGTATTTCCAATACCCTATATTTTTTTGTAAACTCATTCATGCTATTTTTAAGTAGAACTATATTACATACATAATTTAAGTGTCCAAATTTTTTCCATTGCCTCGAGGGTTGCTATTATGTGAGCCTAAAAGTATGAGCCTAGAAGACTATATACCTATATTATAGGTGTCTATATAATAGAAACCTTCTATGATTATAGTGTAGCTATGTTATAGATACCTATATGATAGGTGTTTATGTTATCAATGGTGCTGGTATGTGAGCCCAAAAATGCAAGCTTGTGAACATTGAGCCTACATAGTAGGTACCTTTAATATATATACCCCACACTATAGAATGTGTATGTATCATAAACACCTATCATATAGGTATTTGTAACATATATATCCTATAATCATAGACGGTTTCTATAGTACATACACCTATAACATAGGTATGTAGTATTCTAGGCTTATGGGCTCACACTCCTATGCTCAAATAATGGCAACCCTCTCTATGTTATAAGCACCTTCTATGGTTGCAGTATATCCACTTATACATATGCTCAAGGCTTACATGCTTGTATTTCCATGCTCATACGCTAGAATGGTTGCATTGCCTCTCTTCTTTGTAAATTTTTCCTTCTCATTACTACATGCATGCATAGGGTATACAATAAAACCAACAACAATCAAATCAATTCAAGTACCATTGACCAAGTGGTGGTTTTTAATAAAAAAATTAACCATTGAACACTTCAAAATCCCCATTGAAACTATCTCATGAATATCCCATTCAATATGAGTATGTTTAACACGCATGATCTCAAAGATTGAAGTTAAATGGGCTATAAATTTTATCCTTTCATTATATAATTTCCAGGTCATTGAATCTACTCAAGCAAACCTCCATGTTTGAGCAATTTGACAATTTTTGACATTTATGATCAATTTCCTACACTCACACTTAATTTTTTTGATATATACACTATTAGTACTAGAGCACAATTTTAGTCAACCACCCTTCATTGTAGATTTTCTTGATTGTGTCTATTTTATCATTCACATGAAATTTTCTATCTTTAATTATCTATACTCACAATACTATTAAAAATTTGCATTGCCCTGAATATATAGTAAGGCTAACTTATTAATAAAAATTCCTATTGTATGATGTTTTTATGTAACATAATTATAGATATTAGAGTACAAGAATTTCATGGACCATGTATTAGCCCTACATATAATATAAAAATATTTCCCTTTAAATTGAATGGATTCTACTTTTAACTCATGTAACTCATGTAGTTTTCTAAATATTCAAAAGTGATCTCCTTGGGACTCAAGCTCAGTGAATTGGGTGCACCGAAAATATGAGAACAATTTTGGCCCTTGAGACCAATGTTAGATTTCAATTAATTTTTTATTATAAAATAATTTTTTTTTCAATAAATCAAATCTATTGGATTTTGTGAAATTGACTCAAAGGGAATTGGTTCGACCTCTAGTTGTAAAGTGGCCTTAGAAAGGGAGAGAGAAACAGATGCAAGAAATTTCTACATTTAATTGAATCGGTTTGGCTTCTTGGCCTCATAGCCAAGCTGATATAAACTTATTCTAAAAAATAATTGAGGATGGCCTTAAACCTAAAAAGAGCTTAAATTTGTGCAATTGGTCTCAAGGGGAATTGGCTCGGCTTCTAGGTGTAAATAGGTCAAATTTTTTGCTCAACATCTAGGTATAAAAGGGCATAACTTCTTGGCCTAAATTTTGTGTAATCAACCTCTTTGTGTTGAAGAATTGAATTGAGAATTTTTGGAAGAAAAAACTATAATAATTTGATTTTCATCCTAGAAAAATTATTACGTAGAAGTACATATCAGATAGATGGAAACAATAGATTGTTTACAATTATTTAAAATACAAGAATCCCAATAATCAAGTTCAATCTTACAAGTAAATACTCCAATAAAAAAACTCTTGATATTTCAAATCAAAAGGGAGAAAAAAATTAGAGAAGCACCTCAAAAATGGAGAGTATTTCTTCTATACATAATCACAAATTGCTACAAAGATTTGGATGAGAATATTTTTAAGATAAATGTATACACATTGGAATGGAAAAATTCCTTATCATCCACATTTTACAAGTTTTACACATGCCTACAGAATTGAATATCTTCATCACTTGATAAAAATTGCTTCATCTGCTATCCAAAATAAATAAAATAAATAACTATTGACCATAAGATGGTCAATGTATGATATCTATATAATCCATTTTCATTTTTTCATTACAACACACTACCTCAATAATAGAAAATAACATATTCAACTATAGTCACAAAAAAATAAGAAAATTAAGCATATTTTTATAAACAATTTTAAGAGAAAAAAACATTCTTTTATTACTTGTACTAACAAATTCTGCAAGTATCTTTTAGTGTTGAAAGGTCTTCAAGGATCTTTCAAAGGCCTCAATCGCATAAATTGTTAGAATAGAACATTCTTTAAAATTTCACTTGTAAGCATTCCAAATCATAAAGCCAAAGACAATAATATCACAAAATAACTAAAAATAATAATGCAATGAACAAAACTATTCTACAAAGATTTTAGAAATACATGTTGATGATGAAGGCTCAAACTTTATTTATTTTCAAATGAAAATTTCAATTGAAAACAAAACCTAGTAGTTGTCCATGCACAAACCCTAGTATATGGCATGTTGATCAATGCTATATTGAGCAACTATCAAGTCCCCATAAATAGTTATACTAGTATTATTGTAAAGCCCCCCACACTAATCCTCCATGTCTAAGTTACAAGTTTTCAAGCTTTAACAATGGCCATCCTAGACAATCTATGAGGACTATCAACAATTGATGTTGTATACTAATACAAAAGGTTGTCAACATGGACTGTATTTGAACACTTCAAGGAAACATAGTTGATGGAATGCGATTGCAAGGATTGCAATCTGGCCCTGGGTTGGATAAGTCCCAACATGGAGTCGGAACTAAATGTGTTGGAATGGGATTGTTGGGATCACAATCCGGCCATGGGTTGGGCAAGTTCCAACATGGAGTCGAAATTAGGCGTGCCGGAATGGGGTTGTGGGGATTGCAATCTGGGCTTGGGTTGGGCAAGTCCCAACACGGAGTTGGAACTAAACGTGCTTTTCCAGGAATGGTAAGCACAAGCACCGCAAACATCAAGGCCACCAAGAAACCCTTCATCTTCAACATGATGATGATTTGTATCTGCACTTGCAACAAGTATATGAAGTTAGTTAATTCAACTTCAACTTCACAAGCTTTGTGTAATATATAAAATATGTTGAAGGGGCATAACAAAAAGACACATCTGATCATCCGCTATAGTATCAAAGTGTAACACAATGAAAAGACAATCCTAAAGCATCCTTCTAAGGTACAACAAACACATAATCCATGAAGATTGTCACATGTACAAAAAGCCAATCCAAAGCACGGTGCCAAGATGCAACAGAAAGCATGATCCGTGAGGACTGTTAACAGGGTTCAATACTACTAAAAACAATACACAAGAATCAACTTTTTGTCAAAGTGCATGCAACATAAAGAATAATCTATAAAGATAGCAAATGAACAAGGTGTAGCATAAAAATTTCAAACTGACGATCTAAACACAACCGATGCTACAAAAATGAAGACAATTTCATGAAAAGACAACTGAAATGAACAAGAAAGAGGCTCATCAATTGTAAAGTAGATAGAGAGATAGAGGAAGAGCTAACCTTACAAGCACCAATATCCAACAAAAGAACAAAATACAAAGCTGAGCAATGAGGAGCAAAGAGACGAATGAGGATGTGAAGTAGCTCACTTCTGCTTAAATAGTTGGAGAAAACCCCTACCAACAAGACCCTACATTCAAATTGTGGATGATACTTTGCTTCAACCATACGATATAAGAGGATCAAATAGGATAATATCTTTTGAGCTCATAGCGACAAACTGTCACAATGAACTCAATACTTTGCTTCAATTATACGATAGGATAGAATATAATAGGATGGAATAGGATAGGATAGAATATAAGAGGATCAAATAGGATAATATCTTTTGAGCTCATCGTGACAAACTGTCACAATGAGCTCAAATTTTTTTAATTAGATTAATTGTTTTGTTGGCCCCTCCTACAATTTAGTGACCTCTACACCCGGTCACCCAACATCCAATCACCTTGCCTTCCTATTTGTATTTTTGCCAAGCTTCGGGAGATTGGAGGCATTCGATATGACTTATCTCTTCATATGTATCCATATCCGAAGTGTGTATACATATACATATCCCCACTTGGTATATTATATATATACTTTGTGTATGTATATATATCATATATCGGAGCACCATACAACCAAGAGCATTTCCAATCAATGATGAATGGTTTCTTAAGATCAACAACATCAAAGAAAGGGAGAATTTTTTTTGGAGAGAGATCCAATAGTTGAGGTATTTTGGCAACACGGAGGGAAGGACAAAAGATAGGATGCATCTTTCTGTTACATTGTTGGATAGGATAGGATATAATAGGACATGATAAGACGGGAATTAGATCCTTGTTTGTTGCAACAAAAGAATTTGGATAGTAAATTATTGAAAGGTTTTCAATGAAAAAATATAATTATTCTGTTATAATAAATATTTAAGATTCTTTGAAAACCTTTCATCTGTAAAAGTATGTTATTAATTCAACAATCTAAAGAAAAGATGTGAAGTGAAATAAAATTGCGTTTATGTAAATGTGATATTTTGAGATGTTGATTACAAATTTATTTTAATTTATTATTACATGATGGAAATTGACAATTTGAGTGATGACCTTTAGTACTGAGCTTTGAGTAAGAGATGTTTAGGATACAAGAAATATCTTTTTACCAATTAAAATTTAAATAAATTTCAAAATAGATTTATAATATTAGAATATTCTTAGAAAAACTCATTTAAGATGTAGTATAAGGAAAAATTGAAGACTTTCTTATCCGTGATCTAAATTAAAAGAATAAAATCTTTTCATATAGATAAAAATATAATTTTTAAGAAAAAAATTTCAAAAATCTCATTTTGAAGTTTTTAATATTTTTATTGTTGCCTAGGTTCAACTATTTTTGGTTTGGATGGCATAGCTTTTGCTCCTAGGCACTAATATAACTATAGATTTTATTTATAGAATGATAATTTATTATTCTATCTTTAGAAAAAAAATCAGTTCAAAGATTGAAATCATAGATACCTCTTTCAACTTTTAAATGTCCCTAAAGGGAATATTTGGGATTGTACAAGTTTAAATGAAAAGATCCATTTAAAATAACTATTTAACAAAAATGCCTCCAACATATCTATAATTTATACATAATATTACTTAGCAATGGTAGGAGTGTGTATTTAGGATTCATAAAAAGAATTTTTTTATTTACTATCATGAAGAATAAAATTTAAATAGAAGACCATTGATATTATTTTAGATGCTCTTTCAAAGTAGATGATTCATTTAACAAGCTTAATAATTCCCTCATTTCTTTTTTGACCATTCACTTATTTATTGAATATTCCATTTTTGAAAATTAGTAATTTTAATTCACCTTTATTAAAGTGAATTTTGCCTTCAATTTCAATTGTTTTTTTGACACTATTCTACCAATGCATATCCAAGTTTCCTATCAATTCAAGTGGGTTTTATTCTTTATAAGTATTTTGTGATTTGAGATTACAAAAAATTATAGTTCATGAATGAGTTGTAAAATATGATGTTCACCTATTTTGACACCAATTCTACAAAGTGTAAAAGAACAATGTACGACCATGCAACCAAAAACAAAATTGTTAATCTAGATATAAAGGTTCAAAGTCTTGGATTGTTTATTTGGGGAATTTGGGTAGATCCTTGTTATGCCAAAATAATTTATGATTTTTGAGCTTTTGAGATAAAGGATTTTTTATAGTTCATGTGACCAAAAGTTATGACATCTTAAGTTCAAAAAGCTTGAATAACAAATTAACTTGCAAAAATTTGAATAAATAAAGAATGTGAAAAAATCCATTTATAAAGCTTTGATTTATTTTGTTTGAATTAGTGATGTGAAAGTTATGAAGGGTCTTGCTTAGCATGCAATTTAGGCATCTCCCTAAAAAATCAAGTTATAAGAACAATTTATAAAAAACAACTTGTCAACCTTCACAATCTTTCAAAACAAACATGTCTATGGGATGTTGGTTACTTGCCAAGGTTGCTCTTTTGTGAGCTTGTGAGCATATAAATTTTTGGAGATTCCATTTAAAAATTTTGGTCAAAATATATTATTTTTGGTAAATTTTAGTACATATTGCCATGGACCTCTTACTGTGGACCTATTACTATGATCCCATGATCCCTTGAACAACCTTGATGTGCTACTTATTGGACTTTAATGGATTTGAAGAAGAAGAAAAATTGATGATTAATCAGGATTTGTTTGAAATCGATTGAGGTTGCTTCATGGAGAATTTGATTTTTTATAGTCACTCCCCTCATTTTGTTGGGTACCTCTCAGCACCAAGAGGAGCCCCTAGTTGTGGGAAAAAAAATTTAATTTTTTTTCTTGAGGCTTGGGGGATCTTTTCAATGTCGAGAGGTACCCAACAACAAGAGGGAAGTGATTATATCTCAATGGAACAACCTTAGTCAATTTCAAATGAATCCAAATTAATAATCAATTTTTTTTCTTCCTAAAATTTAGGAAAGTTCAATAAGTAGCACACCAAGGTGGAGAAGTCTCGATCCTCCTCTCAACATTGAGAGATTCCAAGCGACAAAAGGGGAGTGATTAACCAAAGGACCATCTGATCAAAGATAGAAGAATTGGACCCTGAGAGATCCTAGAAAAGAATAATGATCAACTAATCAATAATTTGGTGTAACTAAGCTCATTCCTTCCAAAAATAATCCCCATCAACCACATATTTTCTTTTAAAATCTTAACAAGTTCAAGTACCAACACATGAAGACAAAATTGTAGGTATCCCCCATTGGCTTTGAGAGGGTCTACACTACTATAAGATAATGATCAACAAAAAGAAAATTCAATGCAACTAAGCTCTTTCCACATCTCAAGAATTCCAATCGACAGTACCCTCCTATTGACTTTTAGAAGATTCATGATGCTACATGACACTAATCATCCAAAATAAAATTCACTATGCTAAAGATCATTAGTTATAAAAGTAATTCTTCTCAATAATTTTTTTTCTAAAATCTAAACAAGAAAAAATTATTGATATCCTCCCATTAGCCACAAGAGGATCCATGTTGTTATACTACATTGATTAAGCAATATTCTATACAAACTTATTTCCATCTCCATTCATCTTTCACATCAATTGAGTTCATCATTTTCATAAGGAATATACTTCGAATATTTTAGACAACACTAGAAATTATAATTTTCATTTGAATTCTACATAATATCTATATTTTACATAAAATCCACGGTAATAGGTCCGTAGTAATAGGTACTCAAATTTATCAGAAATAGTAAATTTGGACCAAAATTTTTCAATGGAATCTATTTTTATTAAATTTTCTAGTACTTCTTCAAATTTTTAAGCTCAACACTTACATAATCCCTGCTCAATGCTCATAGGCTCATGCTCACATGCTCATAGAATAGCACCGCTAGGTTACTTGCTACAACAATTTCAATGTTAGGATTGATATATTTTAATTCCTACTGAATACAATTTTTCCTTTCATCTTCTATTTTTTTTTTTTTTAAATTTCTTCAAAAATAGAAATCAATTTATATTTTTTGAAATAATCATCTTAGATTTTTAACTCAATTCTCTACTATGAAAAATTATACCTCCAAACTTGTGGTGTAAAAAAAATAAGTTAACAAGATTCAAAGTATCTAAAACAATGAGGTACAACAAGAAATTTTTCATTCTTTTTTTAATACTAATATCTTTCAATCTACTTGGTCAAATTTTTTGAAATTTTTCACACATTCACATACAAGTCTAAGCTGAGATCCTATGATTGAATTTAAAAAGCACATTTATTACACTATATATTTTTGCACTAAAAATGGCATTTTTGTTATGTTTATTTAGTAAAATATAGTCACCAATGTCAACCACCATATTGGTTCATTATTAAAAAACCCAAAAATATAAACATTAGGCTTGAATTTACAAATCCGGAAGTGTTAGTACTCCGGATTAAGCCATAACCATCAATTAGGGAGTTTTCCACTAAATAGCAATGGAAACTTCATGAGGTTAGGGCAAGATGCTAGAAAATGCAATTAGGAGAAAATAAGGGAAAATTTTAGGAAAAAAATGGAGAGTTAAAACTAAAAAGAGGTTAAGCAAAATTTGGTAGAATATCCAAATTAGGCTAACGGTAAAATGAGGACAAAATGAAAACAAAAAATCAAAAATGAAAATGAAAACAAAAGACTAGAAGTAAGAAATGAAACTAAAAAGTAAATTAAAAACCAAAAAAATAATAAATAATTAAAAACACAAATGGAGTTAGTTATACTAAAACTATGACTAAAACACTAAAATAGTGCTAGAAACACTAAAATAGGAGTTTTTCAATAATTTAGAGTGTTTTTCAATAATTTAGGGGGTTGAACACTAAAATAGCGCAATTTACACTAAATTAGCAGATTTATAGTAACCTAGCATGATTTGCACTAATTTGGCGCATTTTGCACCAAATTAGTGGATTTACAGTGAATTAGTGTAGGGTGAAAGTAGTTAAAGAAACTAATCCATTAGGAAGTTTGGATATAGGCAAAATTAGGGTTTGAAGCCTTCTCTCTCTCAACTCTCTCTCAATTTTTCCCAACTTTGTGTGCATGTGTGTTAGAGAGCATTTTGGGTGATTATGGATGTTTTTAAAACATGAGGAGCTAGAGACTAGGAGGAGGGAACCAAGGTAGGACAATTTGTTGAGTAGGTTACTATTTTTTGAGAAAAAATGGTAAAGGATTGATAGGAGTGAGGTCAAATGGGAATTGGAGTGGAGAGAATTAAGATTTTATTAAAATAGGAGGGGACTGCAAACTTTGGTGAGTGATTGCGGAAGATTAGGAGAGTAGAATGGGCTTAATTTTTGAGAGGATGGAGAGGATAAAGTCAAATTTTCAACAAGACAAGTCTCGACCAATTCTGAGCAAGGACGAGGACGGAGTGGGCGATTTAGTACGAGGAGGTCAAGTTGCCTCCACCACAGAAGACCGACGACTTTGGCGAGCAACTATGGGACTTCAACGAAGAGGATCATAGTGAATTTTGGTGAGGAGAAAGATGGGGAAGTCAACTTTCCAACGAGACAAGTCTCATCCAATTTGGAATAGGGACGAGGCTGGGACGATCATTTTAGTGTGACAAGGTCTGCTGCCCATCTAGCGGCAGTTTATTTTGGATATTTCATCTTTTTTTTCTTGTGATTCAGCTAAATCTAAATGTAATGTTAATTACAATACAATCTTTTCTTATCAATCTTGAAGCAATAGTCAATGGCCATGCATGCAATGTTCTTATAGGGTGTGAATGTTTAGAGGATATATAAGGATTTTTTAGGGTTTTAGGGCAAGTGAGGAAGCGCTACCCAAATTGAGGGTACAATTAGGGTTAGGATATGGATCAGGAAATTGAAGGAAAAAACTAATTGGCCTAAAAGGAATGTGTGAATATGTTAGGGATGGAATCTATGGAATTAGGGAAGTGTTTGGCACCAATTTAGGAAGTGAGTTAGGAATTGGGGTGGTTGTGGTGTGCTGGAATTTAATTTCAAGACACCAAATTCACCCATTTGGTGCCCCAAGGGCTAATTTTAGGCAAAATTAGGCCTAGTAGGTTGCCCTAACCTCCCAAAGTAGGTACTAAAGTCATTGGAGGATTTTAGGGTGCATATAGGGTGGTGTAAAGGTGTTGCCTTCATTTCACTTGGAGTAATTTAATGTTAAAAAATTGATAAAAAAACATTTAGGAGTCCATTGCTTGGAAGGCAATTTAGATAGAGGTCCCATACACTCCCTGCCGGCCAACTCTAGGGGGGTTCTTTGCCTTGTGGTGAAAAAGCTTCATAACCAATCTATGTGGGTTCATTTGACAATAATAGTGTATTAATTTTTTAGGATAATTTTTTAGGGTGAACACTAATTAAAAATTTGATGTATTCCATTAATATGTTTGACAACAATACACCAAAAAAATTATTTTATGTTTGTGCATAAAAAATTATTATATTGTATTTATTTTCAAAAAATACTTTTATAATAATACTATAAAATACTCATGTCTTTCATTGTAGGATAATCAATATTAAAATGAAGAGAATCTAGATATTTAGATTTACATATTCTTCACTTAGAAGATGACAAAAGTAGGTTTGGTTATTTGAGTTATACAAAGGGATATTTTCTTATAAAATTGGATCTAACAGTAGTGTCTTGTGGACTTGTGCTAATAGCTAAAGTAATCACACCTTAAATTGTTTAATTTGGTTACATTATTAAATTCTATCAATTTTTATTGAATCTTCTTGAAAGTCTAAAAGGAATTTTATATTTTTTTCTCATGTATGTATGGGAGAACTTATAAAGAAACTATGAATTTTTCAAGTGTTGCAATGATGTGTGTAAATATGTTCAAAGAAATTACATTTAGGTGTAGTTATTTTATACATATAATGCTATAAGTAGTTTTATAGGTGCCTCACTTTTTTTGCACCAATACTAATAGGCCCACACTCAAAGAATTACACCAAATAAATTTAACCCCTTAAGGACAAGAGGGTAGTCCAAATTTCCAAAATTGAAAAGATGTATTATAAAATGTAACTTAAAATAATAATTTAATGATAACTCTCAAACCCTTGTGTACTTGGGATGTGTTTGTGTTCATTTGTTGTTTGAAATTTGAGCACCTAGTCCTTAAGGGGTTTAATCACCCTCCTAAATGAAAAGGGTATTTTAGGATGAGCCTATATATTTTAATGAACTTGTATAAGGAATGAAATTCACTCTAAAATTATAATTTTTTGTTACTAGTGTGAATAAAACACACCCTATAGTATTAAAATTCTCCTTAAAACAATGCCACCTACCCTATTGTATTCGTACACTAAGTGCAATTTGTAATTGTAGGGATTAAAATACAATCTTTCGTGTATTATTTTTACTCTCATGTGGTTTCTAAATTTTGAACTACACCAAAATGATTATTAAGTATGTTTTGAATTATTCATCACAAAGACATACTATTCAACATAGGGATTAAAACATTCATAGCAAGCAATGGTGGGATTGTTAGATTGGGTAGCCTAATCCTCATGCACACTAATTATCTATCTATTCTAAATAACCATTGACCTCCTCAGGGCCCATACTAATAAGCTACACATCCACACCACTCTAAGTGTAGGTCAATTTCATAAATAATTAGGAAAAATTTGGAACATGTCTTGAAATTTGAAAAATTGTACAACTATTTCTAAAAATCTGAGAAAATTTCATTCATTTGTTTCCAACTCTAAATATCATTCTAGAGAAAATTTAGGAAAAGGAACATATATATGCATGAATAGAAAAAATCAAACAATTCATAGAGGAGCATCTAAAAATTAGGAAGAGCCAAGTGCCGAAAGCCAAGAAATTCAAATCAAGCTGCCCAACCTGTCCAAATGCCAAAATTAAATTATTTCGGCACCAAGGTGCTGAATCCTATTACCGTACCTGAACATACGGTAATAGGATTAATTGGTGTAGTCTACTGGACCGACAATTATCACGAATGAATGAAACCTGCGACCTCCGCTCAAGGTGAAACGAATGAAAAGACAATCTCAGCGTCACGTGCAACACATGTGGATTACAGAATTCATTCATCCATCCATCCATCCATCCATCTACCCCGACTATCCATCTTCATCCATCTACCCCGACTATCCATCTTCATCCATCCATCGTCGCCTTCCCCGCCATCAAGCTCATCACTCTCGATACAGCCGAAATTTCTCCTCGCCCTAAGTTAATTTCTCACTTCCACGCTTCCACCGATCACTTACCTCGCTAAATTCGTCTATCGCTCTATCAAATCTTGCGCCAATTTCTTCCAAATTCAACCAAAACCGACCACATCAATACCATAAGCAAGCTCCCGATCGCGAAGTTTCGTACTCGACCAGTTGCATTGCTGCCGGCGTCCTCGGATTTGAAGAAGATTTTGGAGACGGATTGTTGTCTTCTGTTGAAGATCCACTTAGCTGAAGTCTGCATTTGGTTGGGTTCACGTCGGTTTTAGTTTCCTCCGTTGGGTTTCGTGGATTGAGTATTTGAGAAGCTTCATGAGCTTTAGCTTTTGTGGCGTGTTGTGGAGTATTGGTTACGTTCTTGAGCTTGGATTGAAGCGTGTCGCATTATGAAGGTAGCTTGGGAAAGGAGTTGTTGGGATTGGAATTCAATGTCGAGAATTGAATTGATAGGATGGGTTTTGGCGATTAGGTTTTATTTTAGCAGTGCGTGATTCTGATTTGTTGTGATACTCAAGGGGAGCGTTGTAGTGGAAAGGTGGATTTGTATTTGAAGGTTAGGGTTTCATTGCCTGCGCTTGCGAGACTGAACTTCGCATAAGAAGACATGCTTGCGATCGGTGTACGAAGTCAATCGGTTGAGGATCGAGCTTTTGCATGCACTTGGAGTCGCGATTTTTTTGTAATTGCAACCAGGAAAGGCAAGTTGGTTCGGCAATGCAAGTGGAGGTAGAGTTTACCGAACAGTGGTAACCCTGGCGAATTCCGCCAAATTCCGAGCCCACCTGGCTGGGAAACGAACCGTGTTGGATCACAGCGGTGCTGGAGAATCACTATCAGCATGTCTTCGAAAGCGTGGCGATCCGTTGTGGGTATTGTGGCTGTGGTACTTGTTCTTGTTGCAGTCGCACAGTTGCCGCATGTTTCTCATTTTGTGGAAAAGGTACCGTGTACTTTGCACTATCTGATATATGGGAAGCTACATATAGAGGGTACTATTTGAGACTCACTCTAATTTTTTTAACTATATATGTAGGAGTGTGCTTTAATTGGGAGATCAGCTTAGATAGAATACTTTGGGTACACTATTCAAACTCTCTTTTGATCAGTGTTTTATCTTCAAGTATGAATTTCTTATGCAAAGTGAGAGGTTGTGGATCACTATTGAAAGGGATGGTAGAAAATCCTAATTACATTCGAAGATCAGTCACCATAGACGTTCAGCCAAGTCATGCTTTCACCCAACTTGCTAAATGAAGGGCAACCATGTGTATTGGAAGAGATAAGTTGCTGTTTGTTGCAGGGTTGGTATAGGGAGACGGTCCTTAAAGAATTTTGATCCTCTACCATAGATAGGTTGGGATATCATTGTTTCCACTAGTATTCTTGTGGCGCTGCATTTGAGTGTTTTGATATTGATGACATTTGTATACGATGCAGACCTTGAACCAGTTTTTGATTTGGGTTTCAGAGGATGTTGGCCCCTGGGGCCCAATAATCTTGTAAGCTGGCTATTTCCTCTTTATTTTCAATATTCTCCTCTCATGGGTGCGTTCATTTCTTTAACTTGGGAGATTGGCCGATTAAAGAGAAACCACGAACCCAACTGTGGCAAAAGTGTTGCATTGCTGAGTTTCGCCGCAACTTTCAATACACTCCTTTCTAGGAGGTGCACGTGGAAACACGAAAGATGAATAGACCTGAGTCGATTTGATTGAAATTTGAATGTTTAGGGGTGCAAGTTGTATTGTGGGGTAGGTTTTTACTCCATTGAATTATCTCATTCATAATTCCATGAGGCGGTCAAAGTGAAATATAAGGTGAGAGGTGGGCTTGCAACTTATCAACTACCTCTATTTCTACTAGATTTTTTGATTAGGAACTTGTTTGCAGGGCATTGGCGTATATTCCAATCACAGTTTTGGCTATTCCGGCGTCAATTCTCTCGGTATTATTACATCTCCGGCTATGATTGATTCTAACTATTTAAAGATACTGTATTTCGTTTCAGCGAGGTCGTGCTGATTATGATAGGTTGTTGCTTTTTTTATACTAATTCTTACAGTCAAGGACTCTCAGAGAATTGTGAGGTGGAGCCTGTTGAATTTTTATGCTCCGGTAGTCCACCCTGTAGAGGGAGAATTTTGCTTCATGATACAATTCTTCTGCAAAGAAAATATTCGTAATGCTACTGAAGGACGAATATGTTGTGCAATGTACCTGAATCAGTGGCGTATTCTTTCTGATTCCCTGAGAAGTATGCTGCTTACATGTTTGACTTTGGTTGTGACAGTTGGGCGGAGGTTATCTTTTTGGCTTGATGCTCGGTTTTGTAACGGATTCTCTGGGGTCTACTTTGGGAGCTACCGCTGCTTTCATGGTTGGCCGAACGGTGAGCCCAAATTCTGCACTCAAATTACGTTTTCAAAGTCCTTACGCTGGATGATGTTACTGCTCTGACTTCCTCTTCTGTGTCTCGTCGATTGGTTTGCTGGGTCCGTGCTAATTGATTTTTTGTGTTTGTGGAGAAAATATTAATGCGGACTTTTTAGACATGTGATACTCGTTCTATACTCGTTTTTTTTCACTAGCAGTACTTCTTGTAGTTCAGTATGCACTAGGTATTTTCATCAGAATCTTGGTTTATTTCGAGATACTGACTTGCTTGCACAGCTATTGATTGCCGACTTTAGAGACGTGCTTAGTCACTTAAAAATTGCCAGTCACTTAGAAATCCTGTTGGCACGTGGGATGGAGTAGACACTAACTGGTTGTAACAACAGGTTGGAAGATCTTACGTGGCATCCAAACTGGGGGACTATCCCCAATTCCAAGCTATTGCAGTGGCTATCCGCAAATCTGGTTTCAAGGTTAGTTATTTTGATTTCCGTATCTTGACATCGTGCGGGCTAATATTACGAAGACTTGTTTTACATCTATAAAAGTACCTTCTATGTATAAAGAGCGCGATATAAATTGCCTTGTATTTGTTCCATCCATGCACTGAACCGTATTCTGGAAGAAGGCTGTAACAAGGAGTGTGTGCTTGTGCAGATTGCGATTTTGTTGCGTTTTGTGCCACTGCTGCCTTACAATGTCTTGAATTACCTTCTGTCTGTCACCCCCCTAAGCACCACTAACTACATCTTGGCATCTTGGTTGGGCATGATGGTACGATCTTTTGCCTTGAAATATATACTAGTTGCCTTTTGCGTTCATGCCTCACTCTTCCGTTGTCATTCTGTGTGTGATAATATCTTGTCCGGGTTCTTTCATTCCACTGAAGGCTGAGAAAGTTCTTGAATGAATAGTATCATGATGGTTGATCACGCAATATCTGATAACTCCCTTATTGTTGCAGCCCATCACATTGGCATTTGTTTACGTGGGTACTACAATCAAGGACATTGCAGACATAAGTCATGGTGAATCGCATTTCACGAAATATCGCATAGTAAGTACTTTCAATAAATCTATGATGCAATTATTACGGTACATCAGCTTTGGTCTTGTTTATCCAATTGTTTCATGCTCGAGATTGGCAAATGGCATTGCATGGGAACAGTAAATTTGATGGCAATTGTAGTTCAACAACCATGACAACATTCCCATCTTTGTCGTGGTTGCATTTTACAGATCATGTTGGTGGTTGGTCTCGTAACAACAGGTGAGTTTCTTCTTTACAACGTGCTTTTGCAAGTTGAGTTACTGCCAACCGGTATTTAAATACTCTACGTTCCCAGTTGTCGCTGCTTTCCGATTCGTTGATAGAGAACCACTCCTGGTCTTTGAAATGCCTTGCATTTGAACTCAGGAAATTATCTAAGGTAGCTCTAGGTGCCTACTGCAACCCGTATTTAGCCGCCCCAAAAATCTCGCAAGATGAGCACATCAGCCCTTGCTTTGTCATTTACAAATACATCTTTTCAAACCTTTCGCATTCAGTATCCAGCTGAGACTTACTTTGGTGCATTAAAATCCCCTTGCACTTGCTCGCAAAATTCAATTAAATATTTAAGTCAGCCTGATTGTGGAGACTACTCTTAATGCTGAAAGTGTTGCTTGTTAGAGGCTGGTTACAATACTACTGCTGGCCCACCTAACTTACAAGTGCATGTTGCAGTTGTAGTAGGATTTTTTGTCACCCGAATAGCGAAGGATGCACTACGCAATGCAATCGAAGAGAACGGAGATGATGACGAGTCGTTGATCACAGCTGCAGATTCTCTTGGAGCTACGGATACTCTTTCAGATGTTCGGCAACCATTGATCATCAGAGTGGACTCCTTCAGCAATGGCATAGAAGGGCAACCAACTGCTGTACATAAATCAGTCAACTCTGACTTTTAGTTCTCATCCAAAAAAATTGTACATGTATAGAAAAACCACCCATTACCAACCACTTAATCATTCTGTGCATGATGTGGAGCAGGGCTTTTTTTTTCATTTTTTATGAAGTGCCAAAGGGGCAATATTAAATGTTATAGTGGTGCTCCAAATTACAACATTCATCCACATATTGGATGTATAATATGGTTTTCATCTACAATTTGGCGATTTCATCCAAGTTTTTTGACATTTTTTTGGCCTTTTTTTTCTCAATTATTTTTCTGGTGCAATTTGGCACCAAAAAGTCAAAAAAAACCCTTGATTTAGAGTAGTATATGTTGAAGATTATGTACATCCTAGTGTAGATAGTGTACATACAGCCCTAGGAGTAGCATTAGACTCTTAGTTAGAGTTAGAGTCTATTGGGTGTTGCTTGTAGTCAAAGGCAGCCCAAGGTTGCTAGTTATCCCACATGGTTTGTGGATAACTAGTGAAAGACTTTTAGCTTATGTTTAGCCCACACATGGGCCTTGGTATCTTCTACCATCTAAGTAAAGCCTTTTTCCATTCAAAACTCAATAGTATAAGGTAGTGTTAATTTTTTGCCATGTAGAGAGATAAAAATGATGGGTGTTATCAAATTTTCATAATTTTTTTACTGAAATTTAAATTGCTATGAATTTTAGGAGCCAAAAGTTGGCTTACATCCACCCCCAACATATAGATTCTTTCATCACTGCTCATCTAAAGACTAATTTGGCTCTCAAAATGAAACACATGTGTCATAATAGTGATGGCTAGAAGATGGTTGGAAACCAAGAAACGAATTGTTAGATATCCATCATCTCTTTGTTGAATTTCCCATTACCTATATATTGTCCATGGGTCTTGGCTCGTAATGGGTGGTTCTACCATATTGAAATTTAAACCAAACATTTCTTCTTCTGTAAGGTTGTATTATTATAATAGTTTTTAGTCACATTGATAGCAATTATTTGCCATAGCTTAGCCTAAGATTTGACTACATACTGCGAGGAATATTTTTAAAATTTTGAGCCACCGAATTAACTTTTGAAGGACGATTGTCTTTCTGTTGAATGGACGATTGAAAATTTGGGTTGGTTACTATGAAGTCAATTTTGGTTAGATGTTCACAAAATTTTGACACAAGGTGTGAAACATGTACCCCTTAGTGGGAATATAATTTTCTTCCAATTGTGTGTGTGAATAAAAGGTTATGTTGCTTTAAACTTTTGGGGCAACCTGTACAATTAGGGCATCTTTTGCTAAAATCCTCCTCATCTTTTGAAATTTCACATGTATATAACTAATGAACATGGCATACAATTGTCCAAAATAAACCAATTTTAGTTTTCAAATCTTAATTTCAAAGGAGTCAAACTTTGTTAGATATGTCAAAGGTCTTTTGAGATTTTTTTTTAACCCTTAAAGCCTTGAGGTATAATTTCAAGTCATTTTCTACTTTAGGGTAGGTCCTTTCTAGTGCAATATTTGTTAGATTCTTGTGAAATTTGTACTAGAGGCTTATTCTATTGCTAGTTGAATGCCTAGAAAATTTTAGATCAATCCATGTCATGCTTAAAATTATGCCTCAAAAGGGCATTTATTCTAATTATGGGTAGTTTCGGACACCCATGATAGATTGGTCCAATTAGGCTGAAATTTTTTACACATACTCTCAACAAGCTTTTTAACATAATCTTAGAAGTTGAAAGGCATACAAGCAAATTATTTTGACTTACAAACCTTTGAATTTAGGCTTTCCTTCTTTGGATAATGTTCAAAATTTACAAAGCCCAATTTCAAAAGGCTTTTACTATACATGGAGGTTTGATTTGGCACTAAGATACCAAAATTGAATTTCCACATCGGATTCTTAGGGGGCCATGTCACCTCACACCATTCACAAAATGACAGTTGGCACTTGTTTTTTCAAAAGTGACTTAATTAATGCCAAATTCGACCTTCACATAGGGAAAGTCAAAATCATATGCTCATATGCCTTTCAAAATTTGACAATATGTGAACAAGATTGTTGAGAGTATTTATAAAAAACTTCAGCCTCATTGGACCTATTTTTTAGGCTACTTGAAACTGCCCATAATTCGAATAAAATGCCCTTTTGAAACATAACTTTTTAATCACAATTTAGATTGGTCTCAAATTTTTAGGCATCATGGTAGCATTAGATGAGAATGAGCTCCTGCGGAAGACTGCGAGTTCCCAGAAGTTCTAAGACTGTGGGAACTCGGCCAGAGCAGCTCGCTGACGTGGTCAGCCGGCGGCCACGTCGGATAATAATAAAAATTTAATTTTTAAATATTTTTTTTGAAAAAAAATTTAATTTTTTAATATTTTTTATTTTGTTTTTTAATTTTTTAATATTTTTTTTAAATTTTTAAATTTTTTAAATTTTTTAATAATTTTTTAATAATTTTAAATTCTGGACAGCCCTGGCTGGTTCCCAGCCTTGGGAACTGGCCTGAAACGGCCCTCCAGGGCAGCTGAATCTCATCTAATGTAGTAAAACACACATTTGGTAAAAATTTCACAAGAATTCAACAAATATTGCACCAAGAAGGGGCTTGTCCTAGAGTAGAAAATGACTTGAAATCATGCTCCAAGGTTTTAAGGGATACCTTCAAGCCCTAACAATGGTACTAGTATGTGAGCCCAAGAATGCAAGCTTGTGAGCATTGAGTCTACAATATAGGTACTTATAATATAGACACCACACACTATAGAAGGTGTATGTATCATAAACACCTATAATATGAGTATTTGTGACATACATACCCTATAATCATAGACGGTTTCTATAGTATATACACCTATTACATAGGTGTGTAATATTCTAGGTTCAAGGGCTCACACTTCTATGCTCACATAATAGCAACCGTCCTTGTTCACTTAACTTGCTTGCATTGTGGAGTGATTTAGAGTAATCTAGACTCCATATTTGAACCTAACATCATATACTTATAAATTGTAAAAATACACATTTTTTTATAAATCATAAATTTTACTCCAAGACGGCTCAAAGTTTGTGGATCCTTGTTTTGCAAGGTGAATGAAAAAAAAGTTATTTTCCTCACTTCAAACAATATAATCTTTCAATTCATGTGGGCAAATGAGCTGAAATTTTTTCAACACATTGCCTTGCTTGTATAATACAATTTTGTATGGTTAGAATTATACTTATTTATTTTGAACTACATCAAAAATTGACAATTGTGGACCTTTCCTCTTCCAAAACACCCTCCATCCTCTGGGGGCTAAAAATTTTGATTTTGAAATCAAGTTGCAGTTCACTCTAGGGGATAGGATCAAAATTTAAACAAAAATAAGAAAATACAATTTGAATTTGCTTGTCAATTCTATCATGAAATAGAACTCAAATAGAGCACCAAAGAGGTTTGTGAGGTTTCATTGAGAAGATGTTTGGATGTCAATAGGGTTTAGAATGAATGGATGAAATAAAAAATTGTATAAATAAAGATGTGATGTATGAAATTGTGATATAGTTTGCATTTAATATAAGAGAGATCCTACTTGTAATTTGTCCATATTAGGGAGTCATAATAGCTTTTGTGGCTTCAAAGAAATGTGAGAAGTGCTATTTACACCTTTACGCAAATATAAGATTCTTCAACAAGTTTGGTGAAGGATTCCTCATTGTCCACTCATTTCTTCCATGAGAATTCCTCAACCCCTTAATGATCAAGGGGTAGCCTAAATTTTCAAAATTGTGAAGATTTATTATAAAATGAAACTGAAAATAATAATTTAATGATGATTCTCAAATAAAATTTGTGAAATACGATTCATTTTTTGAATTGAAAAGGTTGCACTTTGAGGCCAAACTTACAAATACCTATTTAATAATATAATATTTGCAAAATATAGTCTTCAAAATCTACATTGTACATTTGTTAAAGAACTAAAACAAGAATTTTCAAAAAAATTGATGGATGAAAAAGTGCATTTTTGTGTGCTTGGGATGTAAATGTGTTCATCCGTTATTCAAAATTTGAACTTCTAGTCCTTTAGTGGTTAAGCCAAATTTGAAAAATGAGGACTCCTTACTTTGACTCTGCCTATTCAATGTTTAGGGTTGAATTTCTCAACCAATGCATCTAGAGTAATTTTACATAATTGTGAGCCACTTGTGACATGTCAACATCAAATGCTCATGGATGAATTTCACTATCATTGCACCCATATCATTGCACATAATTGTGAAATACTTGCCAAACCATCCCATCTAGATTTCTTGACTAGAATTTAGCCTCCATACATGAAAGATTCAAATCAATTTTGGCTTAATGTATCTTTAGTACATTAAAAATTCATACTTTATTCATGTTCAAAAGATTAACCTCTAAAGTCCCATGGCAATTTTTTTGTCAAAATCCACTTGAAGCTACTACTTCTATTGCATTCACCCAATAAAATAGAAAAAAATATTTTTGTGAATCTAATCCTAGGATCTTGTTCTTCAGTTGTCTCAAATCATGTGGTAATAATTTCATGAATTTTGAAAGTACAAATTGGAATATATTTTCATTTAGATTTGGAAAAAAAAAAATTTTGAATGCTAGGTTACAATTTCAAATGTGACTTTGAGTGTGGAATTTTTTTGTACTAACCATTTGAATTTCTAGTTTTTTATGTGGAAGAATTGAGTTGAAAGTCTAGGAAAACAAGTTCAAAAAACACACTTGATTTTCATCCTTTAAAAAATTGTTAAGTTGAACTAGATACAACATTGAAAGAAAATCTAAATCATTAATAACTCTAAGATGGAATTGAAAATCACTACTCCCAACAATGAGATTGTTCTAACAACCTAACTAAACCCTATTAAACTTCTTTTTTTATGAAATATTGTGAAAATTGCATTCAAAAATAAATCCTGTAAGTTATTTTTTCTAGAAGATCCTTCAATTGCCCCCAAAACAAGATTGTCCATAACTTTTTTATCACTTGTTCAAAGAAAATGAATCAAAGCTTCACATATACACAAAAATATAATATTTGAGGGAAAAATTTAAAAATTTATTTTTGACTTTTTGTGATCTTTTTGGTGTTGCCCATTGACCCTTATTTTTGGCTTAGAAGATGCCGACCCATTTCTAATCAACCCCCATTTTGATGATATAGGGTGTTCTATTTCTATGCAAGTGGAAATGAGTAGTGTTCAATTATGACAATGTTCCCAATGTAGTTGTGGCACATTATGATTGGCTACAAGTCTCTCAATATTGCAACCAATTCTTAGTCAATTTTGTTTCCAACCCATGGTCAGAAATAGGAAGGTCTATATGACCAATGCGGGTTGAACAAAATCTTGAACAAAAAATTATAGTAATTATGTTTTGAGAAAAATTCTGAATTTTTTTGGAATCCTTCCAAACTCTATTTCTATACATGGGAAAATCTCTACACTCAAAAAATCCATACTCCGAATGCACATAATTGCTTAAGGGATTGAAAATGGATTGGCTATTCCAAAGTGGTATAACTTTTGGTTTCTAGCACCAATTTAAAAAAAAATTATGTTCCCCCAAAGCTAATGTGTTTTCCTATTTTCCAAATAAATATAAAAAATCACAATGAGAATTGAGGCTATAGGAACCTACTCAAAATCCATTTCATCCCCCAAGGAGACAATCAGACTTTACGGGTTGATATCACCCCACACCAATTAGAAGATGACATTCATATAGCACTTTTTGATGAGTATTACTCAAGTTATGCCACAATTGACCCTCATGTTGTACTTCAAATGGCATACTTCTAACTCACACCCAATCAAAAATGATATACTATAGCAATGACAATTTTGATTCAAACTCAAAATCATAGGTTTTTTGTCATTTCTCTCAACACCTGATACAATACATAATTCAAAGAATGCAAGTGTGTTTCACCTCCCAGTCTTTTCTAATTCAAAGAATGACCTTTCAACAATTACTCCAACACGGACAATTGCCATACTATAACTAATCCGACACATTTCAAACTAGTATAATTTTTCAAATATTCAATCAACAATTCGATTAAAAAGGGATTTGAATTTTGGAATCGAATTGAAAAGCATTGAAAAATATTGGTTAGAAAAGATGAATCCAACTAAATGCGCGCAATCTATGGCTCAAGGTTTACGACAGTCGTCTGAAAGACCATTTAAATTAGAGCTGCAATTCAGATTCCAACTTCAAATTTTTGCAAACTTAGTTAATCCACTTAAGGTTCTTCAAAGCTCAAAGGAGCAAGAATTCAGGCATACAAAATGTCAACATCCAAGTTCTTAGCACTCTATTCTCCGTTTCTAAAATAAACATTCAAACTATCCAATATTTGGAAAAAACATCTCCAAATCACAAAACAGCGTCCACAATTCCACGGTCGAGGCAATATACGGTAATATTATGAATCGAAATAGGCTGGTAGAAGATTACGTAATTACAAGCACTCCGCACAAGTAGAATTGGAGAGATTGACTATGACCTTAACAGAGAAAAATCATATCTTAAGTGTATATCATACACGTAGGCACACATGCAGAGGGACCAATGCAAGACTTGTGCCACTTTAATGCATCTCCACAATATGTACTTATTTCTATTGTGAAATGATGTAAGCCCTCGGTGGCTTTTCATCATATAGATAGAGCTAACTCTTTAAAATGAGTCTAACGTACAAAGAGAGGCAAAGTAGGAATACTGTACCTGCCTCCAAGCAGACCCTCTCTGAATTGTAGGCAACACAGACAGGGGCTAACCCAGGTGAAGTCCTCTCTAACAGGGCTGGCACAAAGGTGCTGAAATCCACAGCATGTATGGGAGGAGCAAAAGTGGGAAGGCCATGCATATCCCCAAATTATTGAATTCAGACGCAGAAACCCTCCTTCAAGATGCACTCTCGAGCTGGCGAGCTGATACTCGAGGACGTCAAGAGAAGCCATAATCCAGACATGCCATAGCTTAATTTTTCTCTTCCCATATGGCTCCTGCTCCACTCCCACAAAAAAATATTGCAATCCAAGGAATGCTCACAGCAAATTTATTGCTGCATTGGCACTGACCTAATTTATCACCAGAACACGAGCAACGTCTGCTGGCTCTTTTATGACGCTTTGTGAATAACAGAAATACCCCCCACCAGAGAAACTTGGCGACTTGGCGCTAAGCATGTACAGTCATCGATTTGAACTTGAGGGGCAGCAAATACCACTGCCTCAGTACCATCCAGGTTTCTCAGACTTTCACCTATGATCTGACGAATTCCTTGAGATTCCTCTTCCAGAAATCTAAAGTATTGTGCAGCAGCAAGTCTTGTTCTTGGGAGTTTCAGACTGTTGCTTTTCTGTTTTATGCACAACACAGATGAAACGAAATTAACACAACGGAGAGAGGTGTCACATGAGAGGCAAAGAAAATAAGTAGTCGAGACTTCAGGGAAATACAGAAAAATATATGATCTTTACAGACTCTTGACACTGCATAATACCCCGACTGAACATACAGAAGAAATCTATCCTAACTACAATATCGCATCTATCATATCAAAATCACAAAAACTTCACAACAAGAGGCTGGAGTTGTGGTACCACTAGCTTTGTCGTTTGTAGGTGGCCGTAAGACAACATGCATGGTGATCACGCATCCGGGAATTTCCCCCAGAATTACCCTTGAGTCGGCAAGCGTTTTGCTATTCTCCAAGATTTTACCACCATTTATCAACTTCAGATCATTTATAGTCTTTGGACCATTTTGCTTTTCTGCAAAAATGCACAGCTCGACCTGTCAAATCCCCTCGTCGAGAAAACGAACTGCTGCCCCCATTTGATCTGAAACAAACATCAAAATGGAGCTCTACGCACCTTTTGGCCAATGATTGAGAATACTCTCTTTGATGTTGGCAACTGTAGTTGCTGGCGCATACTTGTTAGGACCTATGTCTGTTCCATCATATAAACGGAACTTGAGCTCCACAGGCTCCTCCAAAGACATCACAGACATGCCTTCCACACCACTGAAATAATGCTGAGAGGAATCACACCCTCGAAACAGCTATCTACCTACTAAGATTCCCTCGATAATTTCAGCGAAAATCGCCACTAGTTACAATTATCTGCAGGAAATAACAATCCGAATAACATCAGACTTCCGCAGTACAACAATCGATTTATGAACTCGAAATTATTTTGGAAGAACAGAAATAGGTGAAGCACAGTCGTCCCACATCAGAAAATCTCAATCAAATTTTTTTCTGAGATCCACAAGAAAATCATCACGAACTGAAGAAAACAAGCATCTAGAGTCTGAAAAACAAACGGCGTCCAGTCGATCTCACGTCATCATCATCACCCTAACAGCGAAAATTTGATCTAGTCTCGCATAATAAAGTATAGCTACTTGATTCTCACTCTAAATCCTAGCTGAGATCAATTAACGACCAAAAAAAAAGTTAGATTTGCCTGCTTCAAATTCTAATATCCAAAGACCATGATCGAATTGCAAGCCTCAAGGAAAACCAAAGTAAAAGAAGCAGCCGGGACAAAATCACCAATAATCCAGAGTAATCCTCCTCAAGAATCTCAAAAGGCAGATGATGAAAACGGTCAAAACCCAAAACAGATCTTCGACAAATATCCGACACCGAGTCCACTGTACAAGGAAATCCAAGAAAATTCAAAGAAATAAACAACAATCGACTCGATTCAAGTCTACAGATCGAGCCAGAACCTAACCTAACACGGGCGATAGGATGCGCCTCACAAACCGCCTCTACACGAACAGCACATCAGGACACACCATAAGTTCGTACGCAAAACCAAACTGGAGTCACTACACAAACATCCAAGCCAAGCAACAACAAGGGACCCAAACCCGGAATCACTCAAAAACTCAAAAAACTCAAATTCTCTACCAGGTCTGACTTCCCGATCACAAACTCCACAACTTCATCACGAACAACATAACATAAGCAACACAACCTCTCACCTGGACCCTAATTGCAAGCTCCTCCTGACCTCCAGACAGCTGCTCTGTTTCACCAAAAGCTTCTTCCCATCCGCTCCGCCATGAACTTGCTCGTTTGAATCCCTTCCTACGCGCTGCCCATGCGGAGAAGGTTCACAAACGTTCAAAAAGGTTCCAAAAATGGGAGAAAACCCTAGTGTAGAAGAAGAGATGAAAGTTTGCGAATAGGGCATCAATTTCTTCGAGTGAAAGAGGAGGATGGAGAGCAGAAGAAGCGCGATATGCAGAGACGAGGTGTGGCAGAAGAGAATTTGTTAGAATGGAGATATGCGAGAGGAGGCTGGGTGAAGATCGGCCATAGCTGGGAAGTGACGAGGGTGAAAAAGAAAGGAGGAGAAGCTAGGTGAGGGGGCTGGAGGGGGGAGAGTGGTTCACGTGTTGGCCGTCCTTTGGTCGCCCGCCTTTGACTGGGCATGGCCAAGTGCACACGTTTCCATGACGGGGAAGTTGGAAGCAAGCCACGGAGATGGATACCCCCCCGTGTCACATACAGTAACAGTAATACCAATCCAAACCTCAAGTTGGGTAGGTTTTTTGTTACGGTGAAATCTCCAGAACCGTGCATCCCCTGGTCGCGTTCTTGGTATCCTGTGAAAGCTCTCTGCAAGAAGGGGTGTACAGTCTTTGTTTCATGACATTTGGAACTATAGTGTGAAAGTTATGGATTTTGGAGTTATTTTCAAATTAAAAATTTACTGTTACTTTTAGTTTGATTGTGGCAATGGCACAAAGCATTTTAGTAGTAATAATAATAGTAACTAGAACAATGATAACAATAATGCTAGTGTGAAGACCATTGTGAATAAGGAGTTTGATGGGTCCATAGTTCAACTACTCATACTTTGAAAGGAAAGCTAAGATAAGGTAGGAGCCCCTATTTGCACCACAATTAAAAGCCAATCTCTATATACCACTATGTATTTTACTATACATTTGAAACTTTCACATGTATTCTTCTAGTATATAGTAGCTGTGAAGTGGCCGAAATGTTCACGAAGAGCAAATAGGGGCTCTTACCTCATATTAGGTAGTGAGGTTCACCTTTGCAAGCCTCCTTTCAAAATAATCCTTTAATAATAAGTTTGGAAGGGACCTTCATTTGTCCCACTTTAACCCTAAAAATACAAGGTCTATCCTTGAGGCCAAAAATTGTAAGGGTACCATATAAACTTTAGCATGTATTATTCGGATACTACATGAATAAGTTATGAATTCTTAAAGTATTGTCTCTAAGTATACCAAACAATAACACTACTTACACATAATAGGGAAATTAGGTTGCCTTACCCAAAAAAGTTACCTCATGACTCACCTCTTGTCCATATGGAGGCATGTACAACTCTTTGAACCAAGCCTTGAATTGGTGCACCAACCCATGCCACACACATGATATGGGGTTGATGAAAATTACTACATCCTTGTATAACAACAAAAAATATTTATATGGTTTGAAATGTTGAGAAATTAGTACTCAAGTGACAAACTAACTTCACTATTTGGTGTAGGCTCTCCTGTCTGTGACACTTTTCCGTTCAAATGGAGGGTGTCGCATTCTGGACAGTGTTGATTATGGGTGTGCATACCTTACGTACCTTTTCAGTGTCTGTACATTTTTCTGTGTGGTCCACTAGCACTTGCACACACTGTTGTGCACTCAACAACAAGTCATATTGTTCCAGCCTCATGGTCAGATGTGGCTAATTGAGTTTCTCTTGTCACACGGCTTGCTCATCATCCCAGGGCCACACAGGCTTTGGGAGATGGAGCTTTGCCAGACAATCTAAGGGAGAATCTGATTTTGGTAAATTACAGACAAAGTAATCAAACTTTGTTTCAACCTAATTATTTGCAAGTTTCAAGTCCGTTTGGGGCATGATTCTCCAGTTCGAAACTTCTAGACTGACGTACTGGCATTCCAGAGATTGGCAAGTTTCCTGAGCTTTGAAAAAACCCTGACTGAGTTACTAATTTGAAGAACTCAGACACTTAGATAAATATCAGAATTTCAACCATTGGTGGTACAATCTGATCAGACGCAGACTTTTTACATGAACAGGTACACACTTTTACAGAAAATGATCTGCCAGCCCAGTTTTTCCAGCCTTGTGTGGCCTGCCTTTACTTCAATTGAAAGCGAAAAAATATGATGACAATGAGGACCCAGTCCTCCAGTCAGAGCAAACTGGTTGGTTTAGCAAGCACCTGGTTCCTCCGAAATGTACACCAACTAAGCATCTTTTCCTGACGGCTACACCAACTATGTCTGAAGAATCCAGTATGCACCTCTGCAACTCGAATATGTTCTAGTGGTCCCAATACTCAACGATACCTAGATTTTGCAACTTAGCCTACGCTTAGGCGCTTTTGGAACATGCACGAGTGAAGCAATCACAACCAGATCCTCTTGGAGGACCGTACTTGGTCAAAAAGCTTATCCACAGGTGTTGCACTCTTGAGTCTTGACTATAATATGGTAATTGTGTGAGCCTCGATCTACTGCGGCAAATATCGTAGCAAATACCATAATTAGGGAGCGTCAACTGATCATTTTACACATGCCTTCTTGATGCAAATATTAGATCAAATTCTGCTTGCCTACAAGGCCTGAAAACATACAATCCAAAACACAAATACCTTAGGTGAGTGTACACATGTCATGCACATTAACAAATGCCTTTAGGGTCAATTTCTTGGACTAAGATTTCTGAACTTGTCTTGGATACGTAAGTTCCAAGAAAAATCACTTAATATATAGGCTAAGCAGAAAAAGTACTTACATAAGCTACGCAGACAAAGCCATAGAGACGTGAGTTGCAAGATGAAGTACTTATATAAATTAAGCAAATTCAGCCTGATCTTCTGAATTTGAGATGTGGAACTTAAGCAAAACTCATCATCACCTCTTGGTTGTGAACATGCATTAACAAACTCCCTCAATAACTGAGATCAAATGCTCTGCAGTATAAACAGTGTCACTGTTTCCTTGCAATGCAGTGCCAGTTTACCATAAGGAACTGACGTAAACACACTGCACTAAGAATTCACAAGCAATTAGTAAAAGGATCAGGTGATTGCCAAAAGAAGAAATTAGTAGTAAGTATCTCATCTGGAGTTCACCGACTTCATCCTGCGCGAGTTGCCAATGTCAAGGGGAGAGAGTAAAAGCTGGAGAGCAAGTCTAGATCACCCCTTGTAGCTTCAGGTTTCCCGTAGCAGAACATCCACCTGCCCAAGTGAACAAGCAAAAGTTGAGAATCAATCGATGACACATAGAGTTAAGGCAGAGCATCTCAGAAAAAGAATCAGAGAATCAGTTTGAATAGGCTGCAACAGGTCTGGCATCATGCGCAGGTAATGGGTCCAGCTAACATTCTACTTTGTACTCTCCCGTTGCCATTCACGCACTGGATCCCTGTGTCTCCACAAACCCAAGTAAGCTAAGTACACAAATGTTACAGCACTGTAGCCCTGCAATAGAGCCTTGATACAGAAAAACCTCTCTAATGTAATACTCTCTAAGGTAATATGGATTGCTTGGGCCATATACAAAGGTCATAGTAACCCTTAAAAGGACAAGCTGGTGACTGTGGAAATTATCCCTATTGGTACCATGAATCATTGGCTTAAAAAAATGCAAAAGCACTCACAGGAAGTCAAACTATTGTAAAAGACCTCCCCATTCCACACCAAATTTTGACGATGAATAGTTGCACTTCTATCCTACATTGAAGAATTCTTTGTCATTCATCGGACAAAAAATGGCCATGATGTCCTTTAACCCTTCAACGTTCCCACAATTGTTTTTTGGCTAATGAATGACAAAGAATCCTTCAATGTAGGATACAAGTGCAACTATTCATCTTCTGAATTTTGTGTGAAAAGGGGACATCTTTTACAATAGTTTGACTTCCAATGAGTCCTTTTGCATTTTTTTTAATCCAACAATTCACACAATACCAAAACCAATACTTTCCACAATGACCATCCCATCCTTGGGGTCCCTCTATATGACTTGTATTAGCTTTATAACTCTTCAATTCTGGTTTAATATATGAATTATGATACATTTCTGTTTATGTACTATCATAATCATTAATTTACTTTGTACTGAAAAGTATTTAGTGAATGTTTTTCTGATCAAATACCACCAAATTCATAGTATATTATACGGACACAAAGGGCTTTCAGGCCCTTCTAGGGTTAAGGAAACAACCCTCCCTAATATAATATAATCAGCCCATTCCCAGCCCTATTCCTTTAGTAAGGTTCCAATACAGCTAGACCTCTTTATAATCACACCCAATATTCAGCATCGGGAACAAATGTGCTCTTATCATCACTCCATTACGCCACAAGAAGTTGCATTCAGATGTGATAATAAGGAGATCAACAAGTGTGAAAAAAGGCTCTAGACTGCGTTCCTGACCCCATCCACCCAAAATATTCCACTCTTATATGCATCTCTTTCAATTGTCACAATGTTACAGAACTCCAATGACAGTCACTTGCATTTTGGCACCAAGGCTGTGACATTCAAGACGCTTGGGTGCAGTTTGACACTACCTCGCTAGTAACTGGGGATTTGAGCTCTTGTCTACGATTCAAATTGACAACCCGTGATCCATGAAATTCCCACAGCACCTATGGTTCCAGAAACGTAGTCCAAAGAATTACAAAGTTAGTATCAACTTTCAGCACCGACATTCCGATGGCAGACATTAGACTGTAATCGGAAGGTCGGTGGTGTAAGCTGTTTAGGCTTCATGTGAGACAGCTTTGAAAACCCCAAAGCAAAGAACCCTACTGACTCAGCGCAAGAATTGCAACAAGACATACACATCGAATACGCACACTAGTCCCAGTTGACTGCAAGAATCACGATGTGATTACCAGCAGTCGTTCGGAGTTGAATATGGAAGTGTTCATTCGTCTGTTCTGCCAAATAAAATGCAAAATCACATCTCCACTCCAGCCTCTTCGAATCTATAGAGACCGAACTAAAAGAGACGCAAATCGATCACCATTAAAAGGAACATTGATCAACACCAATTGACGTCGTAGAATTCGCACAATTACAGCGAGAAAACGAGGTTTGAAAGCACTTGCACACTACTAGGGTTTAAGCGGTAATGGGTGCAGAAGCACCTGAAACCGAGCAAGTGCATCGTGTTCACCCCGCCCATTTGCACATGACGTGCGCTTCCATGTCATCGTCCTTAGCCCGGCCAAACTTGTGCTCCAGCTAGGAACGACAACGACCGACTCGCACCGCCAAATTAAAAAAATCTACAGCCGATTCAAACTTACGGCGCCCAACTTCTATCGAAATTTTCATGTCCACCACCTAATTTCAGTGGTAGACTTCGTCTTCCGCAAGTGGGGCGTGATCTCCGGGTGGTCCCCTCACTAAGTTACCCCAGTTGCCAAGGAATCGCCACGATTCACGAGAATCAATTCGACTCCGTCTTGCTCAAGCGCCGCTGTGAATCTCTCAACGACGGAGCTTAAACCCTTCCCAATTGACTGGCAATTCAATAGCAATTTCAAAGCTGAAAGCAGCGTAAGTCTCACTGACGGTGAGATATCGAGGTTGCAATGATTTTGCATTAAGGATCGATCCTGCTGGGTTGCGAACTTTTGCAGATTTTTGGAGCTCCGAAACGACGACGTCATGAGGACTATGGGTTGCTCGAGTTTGGTTCTTGTCTTCCTCCAAGTGTTAACTTCTAGCAGCGTTCTAGCAGGTTGATTTATGTTCTGATTCTTCTCGCACTTGCATAGTTTCGATGCTCTGCAATTGGAGCAGTGGTCGATTGGTAGTAATACATTGACAAGAGCAAGTGCTAATTCAATTGAGACATGTTCTTATTCTTCAAGCACTTGCGTCGTTTCGATGCTCTGTAGCTGGAATGGCGGTCGATTGGTTGTAATTGAAAGAGTAGACTGACAGAAGCAAGGGCTAATTCAATTGCGTCTCATTCTTATTCTTCTTGCACTTGCGTTGTTTCGATCCTCTGTAGCTAGCATGGCAAGCAGATTGAAAGATTTGAATGACTACAGCAAGGACTAATTGAATTCGATGTTCAGGAGCAACGGGGGCGACATTCACGTTCGTCAATTCGTGCGGGTTCACAGTGTGGGTAGGCTTGCAGCCCAATGGCGGCATTCCGCAGCTGGTCGGTGGCGGTTTTGAATTGGCAGCGGGTGCTCGGAATTCAGTGACTGCACCAGCAGCTTGGGGTGGTCGATTTTGGGGACGCACAGGTAATGAGATTGATCTCTCTGTCTCTGCAATAATTTTTGGGTTTGTCAGTGCAATAATTTTTGAGTTTTCTAATCTGGCTTGTGGCGATCATCAGGGTGCAATTTCGATAGCTCAGGGAAGGGAACGTGCTTGACCGGTGATTGTGGGGGCATGCTCAACTGCAATGGCGCTGGCGGCGACCCTCCTGCGACTTTGGCGGAAATCACACTCGACGGAGCCAATGAAGATGACTTCTACGACATTAGTCTCGTGGATGGGTACAATTTGCCGATTACTATGACGCCTTCTGGTGGAACCGGAACATGCGGGGCGCCTGGATGTACCAGCAATTTGAACACCAATTGCCCTACTGCCCTTCAGGTAATTGCGCCTTTGATTCTCAATGCATCAATTCTCCTCTGTAGCAAGCTTAGCTCTCTCGGTCTGCCATAGCCGAAGAAGCTCTTTCTCTGATGTTCTGGTAACTCGCTGATTGTCAAAAGTACGCGTTGCGCTTCGGAGTTTCTTGTCTCAACAGTTTGAGGGTGTTTCGGTTCCTGAATTTCACATGTTTTAGTGTATCAGTGCCTGCGCTTGTGTAGAGATTGAACGCTCAAGCCGCTCGAATCAAGAGTGCAACTATATTGACCTTCACTAAATTATTGTGGAGTCCAATCTTGATTTCAAGATCGATTCTGTTTGGACATGAAAGTAGTATTGAAACGATTTTGTAATGGACATTGTTCACAGAGATACTGTATCAATTGGATGTTACTATGTCCCAGTTTCGATCTGATTTCGACAAGTGTAAATTCAATATTGAATCAAATAATGTGAGTGTTGTCTTGTTTTTATATTGATTAGTCATGGTTTCAATATTGAAATTAGATGAACTTCAGTCTTGGGAGTTTTCTGACGTGAGTTGTCTTGTAATTTTGGATATTTGCGATGTGATGGGCAGGTGCTTGCAACAAGCACAGTGATCGGTTGCAAGAGTGCATGCGATGAGTTTGCCACGCCTGAGTATTGCTGCACAGGAGCGTATGGCAGCCCCTCGACATGTCCTCCGACTCAATACTCAAATGCGTTCAAGGCAGCATGCCCGACAGCGTACAGCTATGCATATGACGACGCCACCAGCACTTTCACTTGCAAGGGAGCCAATTATGCCATCACTTTCTGTCCTACAGGTACGCTAGCTTCATTCTTCTTTGCTCTGCACGTATGCAGGATTGCCGTCACTTTTGGGAAGCTATCAATGTATGCGTGCCGTTAAGTGATTGTTGCTTGCATTGTAGGGTCACCTGTAACAGGATCAGGAAAAAACATTACCAGGAGTTCTCCACCTCCTCCGAGTCCTTATGGCATTTCCCAGTATGGTTCAGGTACAGGGGTTCGCCATTCGACTTGTGTCGTGTACATTTTGCTATTGTGCTGGGCGGTATTCTTCACATTGCACAGTAAGTTGTTTTCATGCTTTCCTATTCTGATTTTTGTATCAATGGTAGAGTGCTAAGGTCGGGGATACTATTTGCACCACTTTGAACATTTGAGCATAATTATGTAGGTATGTGGTTTGGGGGAGATGGATGGGCTGTGAGATCTTGGGGTTAAGACCTGGATATGTTGGAATTGATGTTTTATCACCATGTGAATCCCTTTTGCAATTTAAAGTGGGAGATATCTCTTCAAGTGGTAGTAGATTACCGCATTTCCATTCAAATATCAGTGGTCATGCATATTCATCTGGCCACGTCACGCTTACACCCAACTTCTTTATTGAAGGCCAACAAACTATACGAGTTGCTGTTGATAACAGAGGATATTATAGGAGATGGGATCAAGTCCCTCATTGTATTAGTGTCCTCTATCTTACTTTTGTAAATTAAGACGTCGCTTTTGTTTATGAACGCAGGACAATGAAGGAATGGATTTCAATCTAAACTGTAAGCGACAATCTCGTTTTTCCATGACGATATACAATCATCACTTGGAGATTTGAAGTACGTCCCATTACACTCACCATAACAGCACATGTACTGTACACTGTACTAAGAACTAGAGAATAGAGATAGAATCTATGCGACTTCTTTGACTAAGTTAAAGCCTCCTTCTAAGTTTGCACATTCAGCATTCTCGGATGTCCCTCAGCAAGACAGATTAATCTTTCCCAGCGATCATACTGTGAGACAACATTTGAGACAAAAAGAAATATTGACAGTAGAACTGACAGGCACCAAGAAGTAAGAGCACTGCCTGGATGCTGTCAGTGTTTGGAAACAGGAAGTAAATTAGTGTATGGTTTGTAGGAACAGAATCCACGAGCTTGATCTGCTGTGCTGCAGCCAGCAGTGCCATTTGATGAGTCTAGAGCAATGAGACGATGCCCCCATTGGGTATTATTTTCGAAAGACAGATTGAAATTTTCATGTTGACACTGTGACAAACTTTTCAAGCCAATGAAAAACAAACTTTTTCCATACCTTCATGTAGACAATTTGAAACACATCGTTGAATGCATGATTTCCTTGCACATGCACGATTGATGCATTTCCTGTGTGATGGTTTGGAAACACCAACAGATTCGTTCAAATATTAGTTACACCCTGACTTCTAAAAATATCACCTTACAACTCTAATTCTCACGTCCTCAATTGTTCCATCACCAAACTTTAGGGATTGAACATAACTTGTCCAATTCAAAACTCACTCTGTACTCTCACTACGCTTTTCACACTTTGCTGGTGGCAGTGTGGCACCACTCACTTGAGTACTTCGACTACCAAGGCAGTTCGGAGAAAAGGTAGAAACGACTTGCTTGGGGCCTGAATTTAGGAATAAGGTAGGAGGTTCATAAAGCGCTCATTTAACCCTTAACCCCTCATCACCTAAGGCCTGAACTAGTTCAAAAACATCATTGCTTTTGAAGTGTTATAAATCTAAATGTCACTAAGTTATAGATTGAGATCTCAACCATACAATCTTGTAATGTACATAATGTAAATGATGTAAATCAAATCTGGAGTCATTTGGCCTTATAGATTGCAAGATTCTTATATTTTAGTGTTGAAAAAGAATGCTGAAATTTTCCTAGCAATACATTTTTGGAGTGAAATTTGATTTCTGAAACTACTCAAATGAAAAAACCATAAACTACAAAGTGCTTCAAAACCAACATACAAAAGCATTGGTGAAAGAAAGCATCATTCAATTGACTCATTGTATCTGCGAAATGGCTTTTGAGATGTCAAAAAATAGCAAGAAAAGTTGCAAAAAATACATCTAAGGTTGAAACTCCTTCTACCAAAATGCTTCTTATCCACCCCAAAATTCTTGGATTGATAGGAAATTTTAGCCACACAAACTAGACTAGTATGCCAAAAAAATTCAATTTTTTTTTATTGGAAACGAACATTGTATGAAGAAGAAACAAGCTGCTCAAGTTCATTGTGATCCAAAAATGTCTATATTTTGAACTTTGAATTGCTCCCAAACATTCAAAACAACTTGGATTGACATGAAAATTTAAGTGTAATAACTAGAGTTCAAGGGAAACAAAAGGCAACAAATTTGATTGAAAATGAACATTGGATGAAGGAGATACAAGCCCATGAAGTTGCAACCATCAAATGAAGTTTAGTGAACTCAAATAGAACCAATGAACTTCAATTGACTTCCAAAAAATCAGTAAATCTTAAATTGATGTGAAAATTTTACCACACAAACTAGAAGAGAGAGCACAAATTTTCCAACAAATTTTATTGAATTCTAACATACTATGCAAAAGTGACATTACTTTAAATTGAACTTGAAACTATGTGAGGACACTTTTGTCCCCCTTTTGGTCCCCTAAAGCATCTAAGGGGACTAAAAGTGTCCTCACATGGTCTACATTGAATAGGGGTATTAAGGGGACCAAAAAATTAAAAGGATTGATTGGAGAAAACTGTAGATGCTTTAAACATGATGTACATCCCCCAAACACTTTAATAACTAATGATGTACAAGAAAGGTAGATATCTATGTAGTATGAAATGTCAATTAATTAGTATGGGTCCCCTTAATACCCCTATTCAGTGTAGAAGTCTAATTCCAAGCTCTATAACTTTGCTTCATATGTTCAAATTAAGGCTTTTTTTTTGGACTAGTGTCCCCTCTATTGGATTCACTGCATAGGCCAGATTTGGGAGGGCCAAATTCACAATGGTTAGATTTTGACAAATCTGCAAAAAATTTCTCCAATAAAAAAGCCCTAATTCAAATTCAATGAAACTTATTGAGCAATTTGCACTCTCTCTTCTAATTTGTGCGGTAAATTTTCAGATCAATCCAAGATGTACTGATTTTTTGGAAGCCATTCAAAGCTCATAGGTCCATGCTACCATGAAACTACCAGTGTAGCCCACAGTAATTGCATGGAAAGTGTAATTAGTATGATACCCGAGGTGACGCAAGATACCCTGCACTGGCCATGGTATCACAGCGCAAGTCTGCTAGCCAAGGCAATGAATGAGCTCGACTGTTTTCTCTGGAAGAGCAGATTGTTCCCTTGCGCGATCAGTGCGCAAAATTTTGCAGGCTATGGCGTGCTTGGCGTTGTCGTTGCAGCCTGTCAACGGGCCGGATGTGCTGCTCCAAACGTAACCTCTCTCTCGCCATTACTCCCATTTTTTTTCGCAAGCTTTTTGGTGCATTTTCAGCTTTGCAAGTGAGTTTTCTTCCAACGGGCAATGTAGGTAGATCGGAATCTCTACCGGGTTGGGAGTGATCGAGGATATTTCTCCTATCCGTCCGTTTTTCGACGCATATATTTCTGTGGAGTTTGCGCCTTTGTTGGGGATGAATTGTAGTGATGAGCTGGTTGGAGAGAGTGTAACTCAGTTTTAATTAGGGTTTTCTTGGACATTTCAACTCGGCGAGTATTTCTACGGAGTAATCGTGGCGAAATGTGGATATTATTGTGGAGATTTAATAACGAGGGGTGTCGATTTCATTGGCGTGCATGAGTTAGGGTTAGATGCAGTCGGATGAAGGGGAATTGGAGTAGTGATGGGGAAATTTCTATTGAGCGATATGAGCTTGAGCTTCGTGATCGAAAGACCGTGGTGGTTGTTTTTAAATAGCCATTGACGGCGACCTTGAGTTGAGCGTAGTGGATAGTGATACTCACATCATTATTTCTGTAGCTATGGAGAATGTTTCGTATTTGACTTTTCATACATGAATGACAGTAAACTTCACATCACATAACTTGATCGAGGTAGCTCATCAGGGCCTCATGTAAAAGGCACTGCTATTTATTTGTCCCTGCGGAACATTAATCTCGTTTTGACGACAGTAATAGGTATTTGTCGTTATTTTTTGGAGATTAATTAAAGACAATGCGAGAGTTCAACTATGTGAGGGTTCCTGCCTTAGATTGTTAATCTGAATGTTATCTTTCGATTTCGGGAACAATTACTGCAACAGTTTTCATAGTAATCCAAATTCTAACTTCACTCTGTCAGGGATAGCTTAAGTTGGAAGGACCTTGTGTTTGCACTCGATTAATCTGCAGTCCGTCCTATTTTTACCAATACTAGAATGCCGACATTTTGGCTGAGCGTCAACTTTTTGAGCACTTTGTAATTTTTCTCATTATCATAACTCTTGATCACCTTATTTGATGCAGTCGAGAGTGGTTTCCACCTGCAAGGGCTGCACTTGCGACCTATAGTTTCCGGGTCACTCGACTTGCATATGCAAGCAATAAGCATGATCCTCTTGATGGCTTCGGACCAGGGTGAGTGCCTTCAGTTTCTATCTTGCGACCTCCTAGAATTTTTTCTTTTCTTCTGGAATTGTCTGCTTCTGCAAAACATGGAGCCAGCATCTTTCAGTGTTTTTCTTTTGCGACCCTTAGCAGTCGGTTCTCGGTTGGGCTCTACTCTTGGGGGTTTAGCTGGCAATGAGGGTGTCTGGAGGTTGTGATTCTATAATTGACGCCGATTGTTCACTACATTACTTAGTTCTACGGTTTTCCAATTTGAAGGTTGGGGGATGAAGCTCTGGCAGCATCAAGTGGACAAGTGGTGGTTGGTAAAGAAAGCAAGTAAGCAAATTTTCCTGTATTCTGAGTGCCGTCTTGCGCTACCTTGTGTAATGTACAGTCAAACCTCCATATTAGTTAGCAGTAAGTATGAAGAATTTTTTTTAGTATTTAATTGTTAATAGAATTGCCACTGAATTGCCTGCGGGTCATGTTCATCATGGAGCCTATGTTGACATTCTTCTTCATAGATTGTACAAGTTTCCTCGTTTCTTTTGAACTCTCTGCTCTTCCTGCCCTTCCGTGCACTTCATATCTATTTTGTGCTATACTCTTCATCTATGGCATCTCTACTTACATAATTTCCACAAATTTAAGCGCTCCAGACACAGAATTGTGAATTAATTATTTATGAAAGTGACCTGCACACTGGGTATTAGTTGAAATTCTGTTTGATATTTACACTACAACTTCCGTTTTCAATCTTCATTGTAGAATCTCCTGTTTTCATTCACTTATTTCTCATTAATTTTAATTCAAATATGTCTCACACTAGCAGGTGAGGAGGGCAAACAGAGGCTTGCGCACATGAAGTTGACCGGCCCGTATTTTTAAGGATTAGCGAAAACATGACTAATATAGGTGATTTAACTTATGAAGCGGTATCCATTTTAGAGGTTCGAGTGGAATACTAAGGATGATATGGGCGCATTGAATTCATATATTTACTACGGAGCCCTGGGCTTGTGGCAGGTTTCGAGTCGTGTACAGGCTGGTGAACACAGTATATGTGTTGGGCATTACTAGCGCGGACTTGGATGATGACACCAACGTGTTCGAGTGTGCAGGCACTGTCAACCAGGCTGTCAGGTGTCACTCTGAAACTCTGGATTCATTTTTCTTTCTTGTCTAAATTCAACTTGGAGATGCGGATTAGAAGGTGATTCTTATGGGAGCTCCGTGTGTGTTAATGAGCTGATCTTTGTTGTGAGTACTGGATGGATTCCAAGGTTTCTTGAGTACAATTCTGCGGTTTAGGTTATTCTTAACAAAATTTTTGTGGAGACAGTGTTCTCGTGGCGGCCTGCAAAGGTGTTGATGTTACCCCAGACAAGATTAGCCGGAAGTACACTGAGGTAAGCAGGTTCGATTCTTGCAGACCAATTCATTTAGTTTTCTTCGTGCCAGATTGAGTCGAGGTCCACTTTGCTCAACAGATTGATAAGTTGACTTTGGGCCAGAAGCTGAGGAAGATCAAGAATGATTTTTACGGAAATTGGTGCTAATCCTTACCCTTTGTCGGCGTAAGTTTAACCCTCAAAGCTGTGTGACTATGATAGCATAAAGTGTTTTTAGGACTGATTTTGTGCTGACATTTGTTGTATTTTCATGTAGGTGTACATGGCTTTAGATGTGGTACTCCATGGAGTGAGTGCTGCACGGTTAGCAACAATTTTGGCCACTTTCCATGGAGATTCTGTCAATAACATGATTACATCTGCAACGGAAATTGAAAATAGAGCTCGTGGAGCCGACAGCTGGAACCAAGTGAAAGCACACTCCCTTGATCGTCTTTCAAATATTGAGGTGGGAATTTCCGCTTGGATCTCGCTGTTCTGAGAAGACTGATTACTTCATGCTAATCATGATGAGTCTGTTTCATGAGTTTCTATTTACGATGGATCTTTATATATATATGTCGTCTTATGTCCATTCTTTTGTTCTCCGCTTCTCCTCCATCACGGTTCTACAACATTATCATGACAGTTGTAGGATACAGATTGCATTGTGGTTTCCTGACCGTTTTGTCCTGCCTCTTAAGTCTATATTTTACTTTTCTGTTCGTTTGGTTAAGCGTCTGACATTGATGACTTTTTTTTTGAGTTTAGGTTTTATCAAAGATTACCTTTGATCTGCCAGAAGAAACCATAACTGCAGGTGATGAGGCAGCAGCGGCTGCTTACGGAACTCCCCAACAATCGACTGGGACAAGCACCCCAGTAAGTGTCACTTCCATTACACCGTAGTTGCTAGCAATTTGTTGACGTTATCTGTTTTTTGATTCAGGGATGACTGCTTAGTATGATATGGATTGCCAATTTCTCTGGTTATGGAAAGTTTGGTTAATTGTATTTCATTGGATTGTTAAGTTAGTGTTGCATTGTGTTTCAACCCCGTCTGCAGTTTAGGCTTCGTTTGGATCCACAATATTCGCAAGTATATATGCCTGCATAGTATTAGATACTCACAACACAAGGATTCTGAGATCCCGGCTTGAATTGAATCAAAATTTGTAGTGGATTGCGTATCAACTAACAATTTTCTGGCAATTTCTTGGGATCCCAGCAATCGGATAAAAGTTCCAGCACTCAAGTCGAGGATCCATTTGCCGCTAGTGATGCTATTGTCAATCCTGAGACCGAGTTGGTTGGCAAATTTCAAAAAACCAAGGACGGTCCAACCGACGTTATTGCCGGTCTTTCTGATCTTACCGTCCCAAATGTTCTCCCGGGTATGACAAGATTCTCCGTCTTGCTCTACTTCGTTTTCGCAATTATATTTTCAGTCTGCGTACGTACTTTCATCAGTTCACTTTAAGATGACGATGGATTATCTCTCCTGTATATCAACCGAGGATTACGTGAGTGTTTTTCTTGGATCTTGTGTAGAACTGATTTTATACTTTAAGTATGTTTTCCCTTAGCAATTTGTGCTTGTTCTCATAATATGCCTCTTTGCAGGTGGTGATTCAGCTGAGTCTGTTAAAGTAGCAGTTGAAGGATTTGAAGGTGATTATGGTGGTGTCGCTTTCGAGGACGAGTCTGGAGGGTTTGGGACTGCCTTCGAAGGTCTCAACGGAGCATTTGGAGGTGGGCTTGATGCTTCGGAATTTGGAGCTACTACGTCGCAAAGTAAAGATAAGGATCTTGGTGGTTTGGGACTCATAGCAGGTCTTAGTGCAACGCCTGGGGCGACTGAGCAATCCGCACCATCGAGTGCAGTAGATCCAAAGGTCGCCGCGGAGTTATCTGGAGTCGATCCAAATGCAGGTAAACAATCCATGTCAGATGCAACGGAATATTGTTGTATTGGACTTTTTTGGGCCATCTGCATCATTCTATCATCGATTCTCTAACACCCTTACGTCGATTACGTTGATTCTTGAGGGGAAAATCAACGTAGCTATATTCCATTTGTTTGCTCTGGCACTAACAAGTCTTGAAAATAACGAGCTGTGAAGGTATTGCTGTATTTTCGATCGTCTCTTTTTTTCGTGCATGGTTTTGCAGAGACTGATCTCACTTGCGGAATATTTGTTTTTTCTTGGCATTGTGTAGGTGTTGCTGTTCAAAAGCCTGCAGAAATCGCTGTACCAGTCCTGTGGTTGACGGAGGAGATCAATGCAGAGTTTGAGGGGTTGAGTCTCATCTGCGTTGGTCTTCAAGGGAGCCTGCAATTGCGAACACCTCCTCCTCGTTCACGCCATGACAAAGAGATTGAATTTTCGTTCTCTCTCAATCAAGCCTCTAGTATTAAGGTATTTCTTTACCTATGCAGAGGTATTTCAAAGAATCGTTTGTACGCCGAGACATCTATCTATCATTGGTTACTATGAGTCAAGCTTACGAACTTTTTGACCATTTGGATCAGGTGTGGTTCTTGCATTCTGGTATCCACTAGCTCTAACCTGGGATACTTCTCATTTGTAGAAAATAATTGGCTGTATCATATTTGAGAATGATCTTGAGCTCTTTGTAACTAGTAGAGCATAAGTTCTTTAGAGGGTCTGTATTCCATTTTAAACATTTTTCTTTTGTGCAATGTTTTTTTGCCACTATAGAATGTTCCAAATTAGTTATTAAGCATGAAGTCCTTCAATGAGAAAATGCAGAAGGCAGTTTTGCGGGGAGCCGTGACAAGTAGCGTGGGGAAAGGAGTATTTCACGTTCGTACCAAACCAGCAGAGCAACCCATGACAATACTTAAATACCGGCTGCAACCTCAGTATACGCCCGTCCCTGTGCGGTTTAGGTATGATACAATCTGGATAGTCTTTCAAAGATCTGTGGCATTTTGCATCGCACATCCTACCATTCAAATTCTTGCCACCAAGAAGACAAGGCTGTGGGTCATGATTATTTGCCATCAGATTGTTCACCTCTGCATGGTTGCTGTCCAAATACATGTATATGCACGAATTTTCAGCTTGTTGCTTGTGACTGTTGCATTTTACACATCATCTTGAATTTCGCATTTGTATTTTGCAGGGTTCTTGCGCAACAGACTGATATTTCACTTAGTGTCATGGTGCAAGTAAGTCTTCTCATTTAAGTCTATTTGATGTTGACTACAGTCACTTCTACTTTCAAGCTTGATTTTAGAAAACACAATATCTTTACTTATCTGAGTTGTCTTGCAGTATGTTGTCAACCCTCACTTGCAAGGTGTATTGAAAGATGTAACTTTCATTGTGCACTTGCCGTTTGCACCTATAACACTCAAGAGCTCTCCTAAGTAAGTTCCTGTCTCTCTGCAATTAGTTTGAAGTTGAATTTGTAGGTCAATATTGGATCTGAAAGACATGTACTGCTCTTTTTCTTTTCCTTTTTATTTGACATTTTTCGTGTCCCGAGGGTTCTCTTTGAGACATGCTTATAGAGTTCGAATTAATTGCTGCAGAGCTTCACTTGATCGAACTGCCAAGGAGGTGCGGTGGATAATTCCAAGCATTGAGGTACAAAAATTGTGAATCGGTTTTTTTATTCCTAGACGTTATGAAAGCTCCTCCATAAAGTTGGCAGTTCATCTCTAGGTTTCTGAGTCTTTATTATATTTATATTTTATGAAAGTATATTCATGTACGAATTTTCCAGGTGGAAAACAGAAAAGTGAATTTCAGTATTTGAAGATCTGATTGTCTAATTTATTTTCATGGTTTATTTCATCGTAACGTTTACCAAGCTATGCTTCAGGAGGATGTTGCTACTGTTACTATTTTAGTTTAGATTTTATATCTAATCTGTTTTGTTTTTGTTAATCAGGCAACGTCGTCACCTGACTGGCTACGAGCTCAAGTGCCAGTTGATGCGAAGTCCCGAATTCCCTTGTCTAATGGAAGTAACGAAAATGGGCATAAGGTAGAACCCAAAATTCGAGTGCGAGTCCTCTTCTCGTGCTCAGGACCAACATTGTCAGGTTTGAATGTTGCTCCTATAAAGGAAGATTCCAAGGACTTCATTGTTGGTGAACACTCTTTTAAGAGTGGCCAATTCCTGTGTTCATAACCAGGTTGGTGTAGTATAGGTTCTTTAGGAGATCAGGTTTAGCGCATCTCAGGATTGGTGCATTTTTTCATACTTGCGAGTCTAGTGAGTGGAGCTTGTCAAATGTTCCGTCAGTAATAAATAGGATATTTCGTGATATAGAAATGTACAACTATGTGGTTAATTGACTCTTTTTCTTGTGGGGTATGCTTACCGTATGCTGCTGTGTTCGAGGGCTTTCATTGTATATGGAATTGATCTGTATTTTTAGATGCTTTTGGGACGTTACATTCTTCGCCGTACAGTAGATGATATAGACCCAAATTAGTAAATTCTTGAAAGTGTCCCTTCTGTCTTACATGAAGTTGTGTATCATGTTTTTGCCCTCTGCAAAATCCTCTGATTCTTTACATGTTATATGAGCCCCGGAAGTTAAATTCAGATGTAGGATCCTTGACCTCAGCTCATTATCAAACATTGCTCATTAGTAAAATTATCAAGCAATTGGCAATTTATGCTGCGCCGTGTTTGATTACTATCGTGTGGAAACTGCAATTGGGAAGACTGCTTTTACATGCAGGTCTGATTTGATTGTGTGCCTTCAGTGGATATTGCAAACAACCTTTTGTATCTTCTGATCTTTGTGGCTTGGAGTTGCAAGGGTGGGACTTAAACCTCAATTTACGTGGTGCAAGCCAAAACATTTAGCTTTGCATTGTTGTTCGTATGGACATTGTTGTTAATAGGGCTCTAATAATTTCTTGCACAGTTGCAATGATAATTCAAAATTGTGTCTCAATATTGTGGAATATTGAATGAACGAGTCACTATGTGCGAAGACCACATGGCTGTATTTAGTAAATTCATAAATCCTCACTTTTCAATCCAATTCCACACATGTGAACCTTGGATTGAAGTTCACATGACATTAACCCTTAAAGGCCATGTTGGTGACTGAAAATCAGCCCTTTTGGAATTGTGTGACATCATATACTTAAAAAAAAATCAGAAATATTCTTTAAGATTCAAACTACTGTAGAAGATCCCCCCTTTCCACCCCTAATTCCAAGGATGAATAGTTGCATTTCTGCCCTACACAAGAGAATTCCTTGTCATTCATCGGACAAAAAACTTTTGCCATGTTGTTTATTGGTTAACTCTTAAACGTCGACATGGACATTTTGTGGTTGATGGATGACAAGGAATTCTCCTATGTAGGATAGAACTGCAACTATTCATCCTCAGAATTAGGGATGGAAAGGGAAAATCTTCTACAATGGTTTGACTTCCAATGAATATTTTTGATTTTTTTAAGGTGGATGATGTCACATAGTTTCAAAATGGCTGATTTCCAGTCACCAACCCGACGTTCAAGGATTAACCCTTAACATTGACATGGCCATTTTGTGGCCGATGAATGACAAGGAATTCTCCTGTGTAGGACAGAAGTGCAACTATTCATCCTCACAATTAGAGGTGGAAAGGGAAGATCTTCTACAATAGTTTGACCTCCAATGGATATTTTTTTTATTTTTAAAATAGATGTCACACGGTTCCAAAAGCCATGATTTCCATGGTCACCAGTCCGTCCTTTAAGGGTTAATATACAGCAGAGTGAAATTGGGTCACAATTGGGTTGAGAGCCATTTTGGATTTGCCCAAATAATTAATTTAAGTTCGGAAATTTAAATTTCCAAAGTGTATTTTGTTATGGGCATCTGTTTTCCGAATACCTTTTGCCGATTCTGATCACTTTTACAAAAGGGCTACAAAATTCAACAAACATTTTCAATTTTGGAGCAGGTTAATGTACTGAAAAGCGGCTAAAAAGGGTGAACACCCTGTTTTAAACTGGGGTTAGCCCTGCCTGGTTTTATCAGTGGGTCCGACAGCTTCTGCCAATGCTCAAATCTGGGATTTATGTTCCAAAATCCAAATAAGCTTCAAAACTAGGGGAACTATAAACACAAGATCAACACATAATTTAAAGTGCCATTATTGATATATAAGAAACTGCAATACCGGTAGTTCAGAACCACATCAGCTCAAGATGGCATTACAAATGTTGAAAATGAGATAAAAACAATCAAGGCCAAGAGTCCTTCTGTCAAAGTTTCAATTGATAACAAAGGATAGATGCACAGCATCTACAATAGAATCTGTAAACCCGTCCTGGTATATTCATAGGAGAAAATATAAAATCGGACAAAAAAATCCCGAACATCGTCCACTCAGTTATTCTCTATCATGAACCTCGTGACAAACACTCAAAAAAGTAAACTATCTCGACAATTATAAGCAAAGTCTCCCTTAAAAGAACCCCTCGTCCCAATGTACTATGTTTCTTCGTCTCACGATTCCCAGTTACATTTAATCTCCAATAAGTCATATCCTACACTAAGTATTTTCAATACTCACGAACAAATAATCGTCACAAAACACCCACTAGGATTCACGTGAGACCTAAGCAGTAATTGCAGAATCGAACCAAGAGGGAAGTCCCTTTAATTCCTTCCTCAAATTAATTACTATTTCAACCTCAAAGAAAAAGCATTGAATTACTGCTGTTTGCACTCTGGGGGCTGTTCACCACTTGGTTGCTGTCCGCCAGATGCCTTCTGCACAGCACCCTGGTGGAGCACTCTTTGTAAGTACACAAGGTCCTAAAAATGACAGACTCAAGAAACGGGTCGCCTACTGTAACATAGAAGTGAAGGAAAAGCTAGAGTTCATATGAAGACAAGAATATACAGGAAATATTGCAACAACTGAGATTTATAGACCATTTTGGAACTGTACCTTAGCTGATGTAACTTTGCGCTGCAAGAGAGGAAAAGAAAACATTGTTAAAAAGGGCCATGTGGTGATTTGCATATTGGAAATTTCAAATTAAAACCAGATTTCAAACATATGAGAGATTCTGAACAAAATAGCAAGCAGGAAGGAGATAAAGAACAGTTATGTGAACAGTTCTTCACCAAACAGTGTGGAAGGGCTGCTGGAACTGTCATCAATGAAGGCATTTCCAACAAAGTTGGATAATAAATGGATGGAAATTCTTTTCACGAGCAGGAATCAATGTATTGAGAGAATGGCAAATGATGGAACCTTTCGGCCTTGGACTTCCTCATCATCATCCTCTTCCTCATCGTCATCTTCATCTTCATCCTCATCTTCGTCCTCATCGTCGTCCTCATCATCTTCATCACCTTCTTCTTCTTCATCGCTCTCGTAGTCCTCTCCTTCCAAGGCCTCTCCCGTAAACCAAGAGACAGCGTGAGGAATAATCTTATCCCTTATTGTTGACCTATAGCAAGAGAGAAGCACGCAAAAGTCACGAACAAGATTGTCAACGATTGCAACTGTAAAAGCGATGTGTGCATGTGAACATAAAGTTATGGATCCTCAACTTAACCTTTACGTGCCCAAGCTAAAATAGAAAGTCCACTTTGGAAGCTAGTAGTTAATCTCTAACAGATTTCTTGTGTTCAAAAATGTACGGTATGATTTCTTCTTCAGATTGGTACTATTTGTTAGCTTCCTTGAAGCTTTCGACATGATTTATTTCAACTCCTGTTGATAAGGAAGCGCCCACTTTTTACTTTTATATAATCTTGTTCCAGAACGCAAATAGGTAGCGAGTTATTAGAGATTTACACACCCGACGTCATAATCTTGCTCCATCAAGTCTTGAAGTTCCTCCGCCTGACCATGAATATGAGTAACAATCAGTCTCAATTACTGATCCTCATGGATTCTCATAAATTCGACTTTATAAAGCAAACGATTAACATATCGATACTCGAAGACATATTTCTTTTAGTATCAAAAGAGCAATTGCATAAGCAATACATGTTGGAAAATAAAAGAGAGGTTATAAGACGGAGGAAGTGTTACCGTTTCTTGATCAATGTCATCGTCCTCGGGCACTTGAGGAGGGCTAAAGAAATTAAAGAAACTTTCACACTGTTCAGTCTTCGTCACGGGTTTCGTGTTCTTTGAACCCTTCTTTGGTTTCTTCTTCATAACCTTTTGTGTTATGTTCTTGCCAGCATTCCACTCAATCTCCGTCCTAACAAAGCAAGGTCCCAGCAATAACCAAGAAATACACAAATCAGACTTTGCCTAATTGAATACTTTAGGAGATAATTTCTGCTTGGATAGACCTATATTGCCAAACAAATACTGATGTAGCAATTACACCCGCACGCAAGGCCACCAGCTCGCAAGACCACCATCTCAAGTTCAATGTCAGCAAAGGATGCTCACCCAACAGCCTTCTCTAAGATTGGCTCGTCATCATCAATCATATGGTACGTCTTACTCAGCTGCCAATGCCATCCAAAAATTGTCAATACCACAGTACCTTTCTGTTAACTCTAACAAAATTACAAATTGCCAGTCCATTTATCATAATTTGACCGTAATGATCTGTAAGAACCTATACGTTTGCCAAGGAATTGGAATTGTTCCAAAGAAATTGTAGCAAAGCACTGGGGCTGAGAAAAAGCTAGTTAAAATAAAAGATGACAAACAGAGCAAAGAACATACCACTGCATTTCTGAAGTAAGGGTTGGTATCAAAATAGAAGTCCAGCTTAAATCCCTTGTTCACAGCTGGATCATCAAGGGTGGAACTCTTGATATCCTTAATATACTTCAAGACACCTGCATCGCGCTCAGTAATCTGCAAACACCAAGGGAGGTCGATACAAAATTGAATCCAATAATGAACGAAGCATTTACTCTTGATATAATCTCTAAGAAATTAGGTCTTAGTGTAAATCCAAAGCCTCAAACGAACAAGTATACCTGCATGCCCAAAATCTCATGGGTCTTCATTGCTGTCAGCCAAAACTCTGGCACTCCCTTGGCTGCAAAACAAGGTTTATATACGTACAACATTAGTAATGAATCCAGACCATAGGACTGCTAATAATATATACTACCATAATGCATAAGAACATTCTAACATTCATAAGAACAATAGAGTGAAAAGTAGAACCATAAGAACACGTGCAAGACCCTCAATCTGTGAACAATAGAAAGAAAATGGTATTCAAGCCTTAGCTATACCCTTTACCCTAAAAAAAAACTACTGGTCCAAGGAGATATGCACCTTCCTCGCCCTCTTCCGTGGAATCTTCAGGTTCAGGAGCTTCATCCTTGGCAACTTCAACCTCGACAACACCATTAACGATATCCGCTCTCTGCAACAACAGCAGATATTTATAAAAATTATCCTCCGAAATAAAGTTTGGAACGAATCAGGTAGACAAGCCCCAAACCCAGTATGTGAGGCCGGAAGCTGCCCACAGTGTACTCTATTATTCCTCAATTAAGATAAATTTACATACCTTTACATAAAGAGGTTCATATAATTTCGCATACTTGGCTACAAGTGCCGCCCTCTCCTCATTGAACTTCGCTTCGAGCTCATCGTGATCAGCCTGTATGCCACAAATGGGAAAACTCCTTGAGATGGTAATGCAATCCAGAAGAACATTTTTATCCAAATTGAGCAGGCCAAAACACAAGTTGTGCTTCCTAAACCCTAATCAAATGAACTCTCCAATGTGACCTCCTGAGTCCCGAAGAGACCGACCTGGAGCTCCTGGAGAACTGTCACTCGTCGCTTCACTTTCTTGGGAAGCGACTCTAAATAGCCAGATGCTTGTCCTGCTAGTGACTGCAGCTTGTCATGAAATTCCACCACTCAGAACCGAATTGCCACCATAATACAAAAATGGTATCATAATTTCAGAAATCAAAGGTCCAAGTTCAAAGAAACAAGTTGAAAATTTATAGATATTCTTATACTTTTGATTTCAATAACTTGAACTCGATAAAAACAGCGTAAATAAAAAAAGAGAAGTCAAATGACAGCAGAACACTGAGGTCAAGGAAAGAACTGATACACACCTTCAATACATTCACCACATCTGCACGGTCTGCAGCACTTAGAGCAGCAAATTATGTAAGTACCCAGGATGAAGGCGAAAAACAGGTGCCCAAAACGCACGTCTCAATCATCATGAATAAAAGCGTCCCATTACAGTCCCATTAATGATAAAAAATCAAAACCTTGAAAATTAGCACGCCCGTTAACAGCATAATTTAAGGACTCAAAACACTACGTAAACATCACCAAAATAACACTTTGGTTGAATAGCCTCATAAACAAGCAGAATATCATCAACACCTTGGGGTGAGAAGCCAGTCAGCCAGCATCGGTTTGTCACGATAGGTTCGGCAAAAAAGAAAAATCCCAGTTCCTCAAAACCCTAAAACCCAACGCTGCAGCACGGCAGACAAACATATGTACACTCTCTACCACACCACAACGTCGAGAGCAAACAACTATACGAAAGACCGCCTCGTATCTCAATTAGGTCAAAATCTCATTCAGGCCGGCAACATATACACACACGGAAAAAAACCCAAAAGGAACCTGCAGAACACGAACTCACCAAATTGACATAAACCCTTACACCTAAATACTTCCAAAAATTTCTCTTATGAAACAGATCCTTCAGTCAAAAATCTCAAAGACTCAATTTCACTAATCCTCAAAGATTTAAAATTCAGTCAAGGTACATCCCAACACCGATAAACTCCGATCCCTAAATCACAAAATCTTGAGCAAGAAAGGGTTTTAATTCTGAAAGTTTTTTGAAATCCAGCAAAGAAGCTCACCTCCAGCGGTTGGAGGCAGAGATGCGCCGAGCTCCGCCATCGTCAGCGAGCCGGCTGGGCGCTTGTCCATGTCTCCGGAGTTGCTCATCTTCGCACGACCCACAAAAACAAAAACCTAAATCACAAGATGTCCAGAAAACTTGAGCAAAAACAGAACAGCTCTCGAAACAACTGGAACAATAAATTTGTGCGTGACAAACAAAGGGCTTTGTGTTGCAAGTGGAAATAACTTGGCAAAACCTCGGGGACAGATCCAGAATCCGCCGACAATGAGGAAACGCAGGTGGGCTGCTGTTTTTTTCTCAAGACAAAAGGCTTTGTTGGGACCGAGCTGTCATGGATTTCTTCGGGGGGACTGGGACCCTCTTGAGGAAATTTTTGATGAATCGGGAGGTGCCACGTTATGTTGGGTGGATTTGTTCTTGGGTTGGTGTCGAGTGATGAAGACTCGGTACTTCAGGAGGATTGACTGTGTGTGCACAACAAACAAGGTTAGGAGTTAGGTTTTTTTAGGTGTTTGTTTTAGGGTTTTAGGGTTTAGGGTTTAACTTCTAAAGCTCCTTGCAAGTCGAAATGGTTTTTGAGAAATTTGGGTAGCTAAAAATGAGATATTATATTTTGGGTTTCTATCTTCATATTTTTCACGCAATTAGGGGAACAAACAAATTTCTAAAGAATTTAATTTTCATGAAGATTCAATAGTTGAAAAAAAAAAATTGTTTTATTTTGTTTTGGTGGAGCACAACATCATTATGCTTTGAAGATTTGCATACTTCTCCTAATATGAATCTCTAATAAAAAATGAAGTCCCTAAATCTTCCGTGCAAAAAAATTTTGAGCTATTGGGCTTGAAAGCCTAGGTGGTCTTTAAGAAAATATTTTGCTCCATTTTACAAGTTTTGTTCTCATTCACCAAACATTTCCTTGGCCCCATTTTTTTATATGTGACTATTGTACCAATCAAGAATAAGATTCTACACTAACAAATTCTAAAGAAGGAATAAAATTTTAGCCCTTTTTTGGCAATCATTGTCAAACATTCAGTTTATAAGGACATACCACCTATTCCTGACTAAAGAGCTATACCCAAACTATAGGGTGCAATTATTTCCAACCAAAGTTAGAATAGATTTTTAATTGATGCTTGAAATATTTCTTTTTCTTTTTCAAGATTGGGACTAATAAAGAAATGACACATGTCCCTAAGTTTGCGGAAAGTAGTGAGCAAGAAAGTAGTTTTTTGACTAATTGGAATTAGAAGAATCTAGACATTGACTATGGGTTCAAACAACTTTTTGGCTTCCAAAAATCATAGTAATTTCAATTTGGGAAATAAAATTACAAAAAAATTGTAGTCCCCATATTTCTATCTTTTTACATTGCAAAAATTTGCATTGCCTCGTATTGCTTACAATCTCTTTCAAAATCTCTTAAGTGATCAATTATGGGTGGTCCAATCTTCATGAAATGTGTACTATTCTACATGTATATAGATTTAGAAGTTTCTACTTCTAGAGTAGTCTTTTATACAACCTTAGAAGTTGTTTGAAATCAATATAAATTTTTTGAGAGAATATTTGGCAATATATTCTATCACAATTGTTGAAATCTTAAAATTGCTACAAAATCTTTAAATTGTATTGCCACTATAAGAGAAAGGGGTGTTTTAAGTAATTTCAGTAAAATTTTACTTAAAAGACTCCTTATAGGTCATTACTTAAAAGACTTTACTACTAGGACTATATTTAAAATCCCCTTTCTCTTGCAATGCATCCTTATTTGTTTATGCAAACACCTTCAAATGAATTATATCCTAATTTACCAAGATTCATTCATAGCCATGAATCTACATATAAGATGTGCACCCTCAAATGTATCATTGCCTTCAAATGACCATCAACACTCTATGTACATTTCCAAAATCAATTTATCCATGTGGAAGAAACAATTTTAGAGCTTCTACCAAAAAACTTTGACCCTTCATAACTTTTACATATAGTATCCACATGCTTGGTTTTTGGTGCATTGGAACCTCTTTTCACTTGCCAACAAGAAAATATAAAATTTGACTATTCTAATAATAATAATCAAACTCAAAAGCAAAAGTGTCTATTTGGGGTGCCCACATTATATTTCTATCACACTTCACATCGATTCTACAACACTTAAATAAAAAAAATCATAGGGACAAATTTTCTACCCAGAGTTTTGAGCTTTAAGTTCTAGCCCATTACGGAGGCCACAACTTTAACTTAAGGTGGGTACCCCCCAAACCAATACCTTTGTTAATGTAAGTGAAAGGAGGTTCCTATGCACCAAAGAACTTGGCATCTGGAAAGTGAATGTAAAAAGTTATGAAAGATCAAAGTTGTTTATGGTAGAAGTTTCAAAATTGTTTCTTCCATATAGGTACATATTGATTTATGTGTTAATGGTGTGTTTGGGGTACCCACCTTAAATTTACTAGATGAACATCAATCTCTTGAACATATTGTACTAAAAGTAGTCTAATATTGTACGTGTAGGTTAGTTTTGTAAATAATTAGGGAAAATTTGGAAGATGTCTAAGTTTTTTTTTAAATTGTACAACTATTTTTGAAAATCTGAAAAAATTTCATTGTTGTTAATTGTGAATATCCAATAATTATGCTTGAGAAAATTTAGTATAAGGAACACATTTACAAAAGAATAGAAAGAATCAATTCAAAATTAGGAGTGTTCAAAAATTAGGAAGAGCAAAGTGTCAACAGCCAAAAAATCTAATTTAACCCCTAAAGGACCATTGTCCCCTCGGGGGACAAAATGGATTTCGGGTAGGCTCGTACGATTGGGCTTTTTGACCAATTCTCATATAATTTTTGTAGAAAAGAGAGTTCTGTGAGAGCAATGTGGTGATCTAATTTTTTTGGCAATTGACTTCACGATTCAAAAGTTATAGTGATTATCCCAGAATTTCCATGTCATGGGGCAGGGCGGGCAAGGCAACTGGCCTTGACTTTCCCAAGGGCAGCTTCCACGGGCGAGGAGGAGGGCAATGGGTTGAAGAAAGGGTGGGGCATGGCAAGACCGGGCTGGAGGTCACCTCAGAGTCGCAGCCACCGACCGCCGGTCGGAAGTAACATCCGCCTGCTGGTTGGTGGGAGCTTCAAACTCCCTGGGAGACTCCCTCTGCACTACCCGGCAACAGGGGAGGCCCGCGCTCGACGGAGCTTCCTGCCGGAGGCAAGCACCGCGCAGGGGCAACCTCCCCCGAGTGAAATTTCTTCAATGCCAATTATAAATAAAAATCTACTCTTGCAATTTGCGACGTCCATTGTCAGAGTTCACATTTGCGGTGCAATTTCGTAGGTTCTAAATTTTTGGAATGCAAGTGGCACTGCAAGCCTACTGCAAATTTATTGAAGATATAGGTTTTTAACCTCAAAATTAGTGAAAACGTTGCAATCCTACTCAATTTTTGTAGCCTACAGTCACAAATTGACATTTGTAACTCAAGTAGTTGGCAATCTTGGCAATCCACTTCATTCTTCAACCTAATTCAAGCAAGATCAATCAATGTAGCTCAAAAAATCCAGCCACTTCATCAATTCAACCCACAAATTTGTCCACTACACTAGTAATGGCACACCCACTTGCAAATCCACCAAAACTTGCACTAAAATTAACTCACATTGAGCTCCACTCACTTCATGATGGAAGAAGTGGAGGATTTCATACTTCCTCTATTACGAACCAACAGTGTGAAGCTTCAGGACAAGGAGAATTTGTGGATTATTTGCGATTTGTAGAGAAGCCATGGCACCGAAGAAATCTACTACGAAGGACAAAGAGGTATACTTCTTCTCTCTTGAATTTTGTTGTCATTCTTGCAGAAACTTGCAATTTCTCATGTGACTTGTTTTTCCTCTTTTCTAGATTGCTTGGGACGGGCTGCCTGTGAGGCGCAGTTGCAGATTGCTAGCAAGACCATCTATTGAATCCCTTCCAACTTTCTGTAGCCCTACACCTCCACCTGCACCAACTCCAGTATTTGACTACCCAACACCCTTGTACGTGCCTCCTGTACAAGTTTCATTACAAGAGAATTTTTTGACTGAAGATGGAGAGGACATTGGTGAATACGACAACAACGTTTTCGACAGCCAAGAGCAAGATGCAGGAGGGAGAGAGTCTTCTTGTGAAGAATTGGAAGAAGATGAGATTCTAGAAGGAGACTATGCAAACGACGAATCCAGAACACTAGAAGAATTGTGGTGGCCACCAGAATTACGACACTCCTCTGCGGCACACAATTCAGCGACTCCTGTCAACAAATTTCCAAGTTTGCATTGCTCACTAGGAGGTGGGAGCGCTCACACAGGAGGGACCTCCGATGACGTGAAGAGAGCCGTTGAAGACTATGGGCGAGCAGGACTTGATTTGTTGAAGGCAACGGAAGGGGGTCGGGGAGGCTCTGGCTCAGGAGCTCTTGCTCAGGCTCTGAGGCCCAGCCCTAAAAGCCTTGCCCCCAACAGGCCCCTCCACCCGCCACCTCCAAACCCACCTGAACTGGGGGAGGAGTTCGGCAGGGAAGGGAGGGCTGAAGCTGGGGGGGTTGGGCGAGGCCATTGCATGTTGGGGGGCTCTCATAGGCCTGGGGTGGAATTTGAGGGCAGTGGGCAAGAATTTGATGGAGTGGAGGGTGATTATGATGGGGATGGGGATGATTTGCATGGGATTCGGCATCATTACAATGGATGGGGTTCTGTGGAGATAGTAGAGAATGTTGAGCCTAGGGGAAGTGAGACAAACATTGAAGGAAGGAATTTTCATGCACAATATGGCTATGAGAGTGATGTGGAAGTGGACTATGCACAATTAGAGTGGAGTGAAGAGGAGGAGAGTGATGAGGACATTTTGCCTGGTGATGTCAATAGCGTTAGACATGTGTATTGCGATTCCATGTGGAATCAATCATTTATTACTTATGAGCCACAGCCCAAAGCTTTTGAGGGGTCATCAGGGTCAAATATTTCATGGCGCCATTTTCCAACTTTCCTCAACTTATTTGAAGTATTTTGGCCTCTGTGGATTTTGCGTGCTATAGTTATTGAGACAAACCGGTATGCGACGGCAATCAATGTCAATGGCACGACTTATGGCGGTCCAAATTGGGAGCCCCTTTCTATACAAGAACTCAAGGTTTTCTTGGCTATCATTTTGTACATGGGCATGAAGCGCCAACCAAACATAAAATCATATTGGCACACAAAGGGCTCTCTATTTCATTGCCCCACTATCTCTGACCTCATGTCTCGATCTCGATTTGTCTTATTGACAAAGTGTTTGCATGTTACCAATCCACTTAGCTATGATAACGATAGGGCAATGCCAGGTTATGACAAAATGGGCCAAGTAAGGTGGTTGATTGATGCCATTCATAGTAATTGCAAGAGGGCATGGAATGTTGGGAAATTTGCTACAGTGGATGAAATGATGATTCGCTATAAAGGCAAGTATTGTCCGGCGCGCCAATACATGCCTCAAAAGCCCCCAAAATGGGGCTTGAAAGTGTGGTGCTTTGCAGATTCAATATCAAAATTTGTATGGAATTTTGAGGTCTATTGTGGTAAAAATCCCATTGTAGAAGAGGCTCAAGCACCATGTGAAGGGGTTCCTCGAGAAGCTAGATTAGCTCACAATGTAGTCTTGCGCTTATTGTCTATAAACGAGGGCAAAGGGCATGTCATCACTATGGACAATTTTTTTTCATCCATTGCATTATTCAAGGAATTATTGAATAGAGGGACATATGCCACGGGCACTATTCGATGTAATCGAGTTGGCCTACCGGATGTTTTGAAAAATACAAAGGCCTTCAATAAACGTGCACAAGGATCATTGGAATGGCGCATGCATGAGTCCCGGCAAATGAGTACCATTTTATGGAAGGACAAGAAACCAGTCCTCATTATTTCTACACATGCAATGCCCATTCAGTTTCCTTGGCAATTTCTTGTGCTATCTGTACCACGACACAATGGATCAATTCGGGACCAAATACAAACTTCGCCGATGCACCACGAATACACTACATACATGCGTGGCGTCGATGTTGCAGACTAGTTGCGTGCCTCTTATACATGTCAAACCCGGTCGCATAAGTGGTGGCACCGGGTGTTTTTTTTCCTCATAGACACTAGCATAGTGAATATGTACATCATTTATTTGGACAAATGCAAAGAATGCAACCCCCCTCGCCATCCTATGACACATTTGCAATTCCGAATTCAATTGTGTGAGTCACTAGTTGGAAAGAGTCAAAGGAGGCGGCGGCTACAATTTATAGATGCACCCCGTCACAAGCGTGTGTGCTATCCAACATTCACTGAATTTCACAAACCTTGTGTGGTTTGCAACAATGGCTCACCCCCCGTGACAAGGCCAAAGACATATTGTCCATCATGTGACAATAAGTTTATGTGCTTTCGCAAAGGGTGTTTCCAAATCTACCATGAACGTCTCAATTGAGTAATGTTACAATTTGCAAGTGAAATTTATACTCCACTTCATCAATTTTATTTTTATTTTTAAAATTTTTTTGAAGGACAATTGTAGTTCCCATTATTTAGGTGCGAATCCAAATTATGTGAATGTAATAGGGAATTTTTTTTCCTTGCCAAAATATTTTTTTGGACATTGTATGAATAGACTAGAGAGTACAGACATATGATATGAATGTAATTGGGAAAAAATTTATTTTCCAAACTTACCAAATACGTTTTTAGACAGCATGTGAATAAACTAGACAACGAAGATGCATTATGTGAATGAACTTGTAAAATAGATTATTTCTCAACCAAAAAATTTGGACACCATGGCAATGAACTAAAGAGAAAATATGCATTATGTGAATGTACTTGGGAAAAAAAATTATGTACTAAGCCTAAAATTTTTAAAGATAGTATATCAATGAACTAGAGAACTTCAAAGTCCTAAGAGGATAAAAAATTTGGCTTGGGACTGGCTCCCTTGGTTCACTGTACCTTTTCCTCTATCAATGGAAATTGTCCATGTGTTTCAAAAAAAAAAAGTCCTAAGAGGAAGAAACAAATTTGGTCACTTTGTGCATCACTTCTTTCGTTGGCAATTCTCTATGTGGTTATGCAATGAGGCTCATAAATGATTGACAAACTGTGTCCAAGATGATAGCAGGTTCAAATTGGTTGGTGTGAAGCAAACATGAACTACACATCATGATGGGATCCTTTATTTGAATGTGTGAATTGCATTCCAAATTGGCATTGACATGTCCAAATCCATAAGGTCATATGCTTGTTTAGGATTTATTATAAGTTGGGGAATTTCTTGGATAATGTATGGAATCAAAAGTAGATAATGTGGAAGATTCTCTCAAGTGTGACTAATGTGACTAATGCTCCTTTGGGATATTACTCACATTGGTCACAACAATATTGAATCTTCCACATCTCTTTAGGGGGGGTAAATTTGTGGGAACATTGGACACTTTTAGATATTTTCACAGTTTTTGAATTGTTTTAGCTCCCAACCCCCAAATAAATAAAAGTTGGCATTGGCATGTCCTAATCCATATGTTCATATGTTTGTTTAGGATTCATTACAACTTTGACGAATTGCTTGGATAAATTTTTGGAATCAAAAGTAGGTAATGTGGAAGATTTCATCAAGTGTGACTAATGTGACTAATGTCCTACAAGGGAAATTTTTTCCTCCTTGAAAAAATGTCTTTTTGGAGAATGCATGAATAAACTAGAGAGAAAAGACACATGATGTGAATGTAATCGGGAAAACATTTATTTTTGAAACCTTGCCAATATATTTTTTTGGACACTGTATGAATAAATTAGACTGTGAATATATTACATTATGTGAATATACTAGGGAAAGAAATTATGTTTTCACACTTGCCTAAAATTAATTTTGGACAATGCAAGAATGAACTAGACAACTTGAAAGTCCTCCTAAGAAGAAAATAAAATTTTGGTCATATGCTTCAATGTTCAATTAGGAAGCCCTGGAACCATCTGGGCTGGGACCATCTGGGATGAAGCGAAGGAGTCTCATTTCCATCCATCCGAGAAGAAAACAAAGGAAGCTTCCATCCATGTTCATGGGAAGTTCATGGGAACAGATATGGGAACATAATGGGAACAGAAGTGGAACATATTGGGACCCTTTTTTTGAATGTGCCCATTGCATTTAGTCTTTGGAATACATACATTGGGCTTCTAATTTCTATAGGAGTTAGAGGATTTATTTTTTTTCAATTTATTTTTTTTGAGTTTCTAAATCATTAGTATATCTTTCAATCCACCGTTTGGATTTTTTATTTTCAAAATTATGTGGTGGAAAATGAGATCAAAAAATTATGTTATGCATTGTGAGCTTTGGGACATTGTTGCATTGCAAGATTTTTTTCGATGTGTTACATGTCTTTTTTTGCCTCGATATTTTGTAGAGACATTACTAACATGATTTTGATTGTACTGAAATTTTAAATTCACCATCCATAGTGGAAAAAATTACCACAATCAATGGTCAAAGGCATCTGAAATTGTCGGGCACAGTAAAAAAAAAAAAAAACTTTGACTTCAAATGCATATAACTTTCAATCCATACGGTCAAATGTCACTAAATTTTTACAAATTCTTCTTCTATAAGTCTAATTAAAGATCATACGGTTAGATTTCCAAAAAAAAGATTTTGTTGAAAATTTCGATGATTGCAGCTGTAAGGGCAGTTTTGAGTGGTTTTTGACAAAAAATGGCCTTGGTCCTTTAGGGGTTAAACTACCAAACTATCTAAATTCTAAAATGAAATTATTTCAGCACCAATGTGCTAAATCACAATTGTAACATAACATAAAAAATTCTTGAGCTGAAATTTAACTCAAGGCTATGAAAGGGCTTTTTATGTGAAATTTTGAACATAATCTATACCTTAAATGAGTGTTTTTTTTGTTTAGTTAGTTTGGTTTGTTTGTTACAAAAAGATCTTTAGAACTATGCATCCCCTAGTGATATTCTTGGAAGACAAACTAGGTCAGTAATTTCCAAAAATTTAATCACACTTTTAACTATTTATTTTATAACTAAGCTACTAGGAAGCTATGGTATTGAAATTAATAATTCTCAATTTCTTGTAAAATTTATTAGCAATTTATTTTTTATTTTTATCAAGTACCACCTTCCACTTTATAATTTTCTTAAAGATGACCATGAAAGTTTTTTTGATTAAATATTTTTCCACAACTTTTCCACGCATTTCCCAACATATTGGCGAAATTGCACAAGTTCTAGACATAAGTGTTTTGGGCCTTAGAAGACCACAATATCTTAGGGGTTAATGAAAAATACTCAACAAGGTAGCACAATCTACATGCTGAGTAATTTGAATACAACTAGTGAAATCCTCTCAACAAAAATAAGGTAATAACATATAACCACTAAATGTTTTTGACTATGTTTTCACCAAAAACGCTTCAAAACTGTCAATTCTAGTATAAGTACCGAATTTTAGGAAAAAAAATATTTTTAGACATGTGTAACCATAAGATCTTGTACTACACTAATTTGAAAAGATGTAGGAAAAATTTCAGAAATTTCTACCTTGTGAATTGTAAGATATTAGCGTTTGAATTGGCAAAAATCCTTTTTTTGGCCCTGTGAAAAAACGGGCAACTGTACTTCACAAGGTCACATTTGTATGAAAAAAATTCCAAAATGGTGATTACTCTTTGGATTCAATCTTCAAGGAAAGTTGGATACATGCTTGAAAAAATTCAGATCATTTGGAATTGTACAACATATAGGAAAAAAAAAGTAGGTACAAAGAAGTATAAAATGATTCTAAATACTAAATTGTGAAGAATTTTGTTATGGAATTGAAAAATGCCAATCTTACTAGTCATAATATTTTAATAAACAATCTACATCCTATGATTTTATTTTTTTTCAAAAAATATTGAAAATTGAGTTAAATAAAGGACTTCAAAGTTTATTTTAGGGTAGAGAATCCCAAACTGCCTGCAAACTAAAACTCCTCATAACTTTCATCTCATGAATCAAAATGGAATGATTCAAAGCTTTTCATGTAAATATGAATCTAGAAAACCAATTTCAAATTTTTCTTTCTTAAAAAAGTGATTTTTTACAAAAAATTTGGGTTGCCTAAAGATCCATGAAAATTACATATTATGCAATAACTTTTCTACCATGTAGTGAATAGTTATGAAAATTGTTGGGCTTAAAGCTACTCCTTGGGTTCATGTTGTGTAAAAATTTCAAAGGAAAAAAGAAAAACTTCCTCAGGGGGTGCAGTAAGTGTTAGAATTTTAAATATAGGTATGAACAAATGTAGGGTGCCAAAAAAACATTGTGGTTAAAAATAATAAATTGATTGATTGTACTATAGCATATGCAAAATGTCATTGGGTGTATTCTAAATACTATAGGGTATGAAATAATGGAGCGCATTAAGAAAAAAGTAGACTTAGGATACTCCCCTTTATATTAATTTTGAGTGACATGAGTCTTAAATAGGGTTGCCTTATGAGTTGGCGTATTAGTAAAGGTGATTAATTTTTAAACATTGGATATGCTTTGCCAACTGGGATCAATGGGGTGTCTGTGACTATTAGATGGAACTATGCCACATCCACTTAATCGGCAATTCCGTATTGTCTTTGGAATTTAGGGATAGTTTAGGGTTGGTTGTCTTCTAGTCTCACTTTTCAGTTCTCAATTTAAGGTTTTGTGTTCCTTGTGTTCTTGGTTTTGTTGGCAATTTCTTGAGGGGCGTTGAATTAGGGCTTTGTAGGGTCTATCTGAGAATTAAGGTTGTAGTCTATTGGTGGTCTCAGAGCACATAGGGACTACTATAGGGTTCAAGTTGTGCTTTGGGCCAATGAGATGACTTTGAATTTCAACATAAAGTTGTACACAATTATAGATGAGAATACATTGCCGGAGCTTTTGAGCCCATTTTTTTGCCAAAATAGTGACACTTATGTAGAGTTGCGATTGTGTTTGGAGAAAGGTGGGTGTGTGGATTGGCCATTTCAATTCTGGAACTTCGCATCCAAAACAAGTTTGAGGCAATGACTCCTGTTTGCGAGCGAGTATACGTGATTCCAGAGGAGGAAGACTATGGAGGACCTCACAAGCAAATTCAAGTTCCCCAATGTTGACATCGAGGAGTTTCAAGACGATGTGACCCCGACATTGCAATTTCCGTTGCAGGAGACAAAAGTAAGTTTAGGGTTTACAATGCCTGAAGTGGTGGAAGAGGAACTCATTTTTTTGCAATCAAAACTCATTGTAGATGACATCATGGAAAAATATAAGCGTGTTGCCTTGAAGTTGACAGAGGAGCTTCAATCCGTGGACTTTGCAGATCATGTGTAAAACCTGAAAAGTTACAATCAATGTGATGTGGCAGTGGTCAAAATTCATTGCGGGGAGTGCAACAAGGAAATCAAAGGTACTAGCAGTGAACACACTCGATCAAATATTCATAACTTATTTGTCAATTTTAAGAACTCTCATTTGCACTCCACATTGCATATCAAACAATGGTGCAAGAGAAAGAACATCATGTATAGTGATCATCTAAAGAAGGAGGGAAACAAGGGTAAACCCTTAATTTATACTCCAACTGACCACAAGCGTTTGGTAGATGAGGGTATGAGCATTCTTCAAAGTGTGAATGACTTTGTCTCTCCACATGATCTTCCATTTGTACTAGTGGGAGATATGGATTTCTATGAATTTAAATCATTTTGGTACAAGGTGCATTGTAAGATTGATGGAGAAATAATGTTGTTATGCCTACCCCCAAAAAATCTAAGAATAAACCTAGAGAATCACTTCCACGGATTCATTCATACAAAATGATGTGAGGATATGGTTTCGGCTAGGAAGTCCACAATGAGGTTGGGTGCAATCAACATTGGAAAACAAGGTAGGCCAACAACGAGGTCCAAATCCACAATTGGAAAGCAACCGGATTTGCATTCTTGGTTTACCAGTTCATCCATTGGAGATTCAAGAACTCCATAGGATTCCCAATCAAGTATAAATTCAGATTCAATTTTCTCTTTATTGTGCTAGGGTTTTTGGAAGAAGACCACTGAATACAATGGTAAGGTGTATTGAGAGGATGCTTTATTAGATGATCCAAAATCTCGAGCAATGTGGTTATCTGAGTCCAACACTGATGTAGATTTTCAATACAATAATGAAAAGGTTGTTGTCACAAGTTGGTTCCGCAATGTAGGTTGTGAACAATTATTGGTCACAAGAGAACCATTTACCAATTTCATGTGCTTTAAGTGCTCAGAGATTGTGCATGCTACTGATTTCAAATTGAGAATGTTTCATGAGGGTAATGCCCTTGTAAAGGATGGGGATGACAAAATTGCAGGAAGAATGGAGCGCAAAAGAATTGAAGCTTTGTGTAGGCGAACAAATCGAGCTCACAGTGAAGATGTGGATCACACCCTCATAGCGGATTCTAACTTGAACCACACCCATGAGATGGTGCTTCAGGTGCTACTTCTTAGCTTGTCTATTTGATGTGCTTGCTCCCATGTTATTTATTTTGTAGCTTCTCATGATGTTGCTCATGTTGTTTAGCCTTTCTATTCTATTGCTATTGTTGCTCGTGTTTTGGGTAGCTCTCATTCAACTTTGTTTGTGTACTATAGTTGATGGAATTGTTGCTCAAGCCTGTCTACTCTGACTTGCTTCTAATGCTTCTACTTCTACTAGAAAAGAAAGAACTTGTCATAGTGTATGGACTTTTTTATGCCAAAATTTGGGGAATTTTGGCTCTTCAAATGTTAAGACTATGCATGTTTGGTGCTCGTGTTTTGGCCTTACCATTCTTTGCAATTGCTATACTTATTGAACTTTGTACATGCAATTTTTTTTTGGTATTGTGTTTGTGGACAAATTCAATGCATTTGATTTTCCATTGTCAATGATTGTAATTTTAGAAGCACACAATCTCTAAACACTAATCTGTACAATGTAATTATGAATAGTGAGTAGTGGAAAAAAAAATGGAGTGTGGAAAAAAATGAAGTAGGGTTCTAAATAGTGAGTAGTGAAAAATAAATGGAGTTAAAAAAAAACATGAAGTAAAATAGCATCTGATATATTTGTGGAAATTGAGAAGTATAATTAATGAATGCCCCATTTTTAATGAGCCCTATTAGAAAATTACATAATAATAGGGTGCAATATAAACAATAGACAAAAAATAATACCCCCCTTTAATACCTTGTTGTTTGCACCTATATTCTTATTTTTTTCATGGACTATACCCCTCGAGAAAACTGCATTAGCAATGAGTTGCCCAAAATTGCTATTGTTGCAAGATGAAAACTTGGAATGGGTTGAGTTAGTATAAAATAGAACTATTATAGTAGGGAATTTTTGAAAATTTTGATTAGGCAAACGGAATAAGAATCCGCTTAGCTTAAACATTACATTTAGGCTAAGAACATAATCTAGGTGTTCTGTAACAAGATCTAGGAAGGATTCGGAATCCAGAAACCCGGATAGTGACAGCCTACGTTCTAAAGTTGTAGTCTAGAAATCTAGGGAATCTTTACAGCAAATGGTCTGCTACTGGGAACGGTTGGTAGGTTGACAGGTACTTAAACTCCTCCACCTCCATTTCTCCTCCCTCTTTCTCGTGTAGTTGAGTGAAAGAGTGGTGAGTTAGCGATCGGTTCAGAAATAGGAAGTTCATGACAGTGCTTTCCACACTAAATCTGAACTTAGTTCCGGTTCTCGATGGCAAAAGGAGGTAGCCGTAAACTTTTAGTCACTGTGTGGATGGTCTGTCCCACCATTCCTGAAAGACAGAGCAACATGACACAATTAGAAGACAACCTAAATAGCATTGGGTGCGTCAGATTATTACTTAGGCCATGGACCCTGAAAAATGAGCAGATGATTTAGGAACTCATTGTAGGAGCTCCAAATCAGTACGAGCTAACAATGAGGGGCTGGCCCAAAACTTGGACGGATGAGGTTTGGGCAAGTGTCTACGGATTCCCGAAGAAAGGATTCGGATTAGCCTCCCGAGTTGATAAGTTCACGATCGGAAAGTTTAAGAATCCGACCCATGCTAAGGAGGGGTATGCCATTAGTGACTATCAAGATGAGAGGCAGAAACAGATATTAGAATTCCTCATTCCAATCTTGTATTTGGAAAAGCCTACCCGGGTGACAGTTACGGTGGCCAACACCATCTTTGGGGCAATAGAGGGTAGACTGGTCAATTGGGGGAAGGTGATTGCATCCGTAGTATCCAAACTTGTTGCCCATGTAGGAAAGGGCAAGACCATCCCTATCAATCCTTACCTATTCCACCTCTATCACCACGCAAAACTTTTGAGTAGTGCCGAAATGATAGAATACAACATCGGATCCACTATCTTATAGTATGGCCTTGCGGACGAAGTGGAGGTGGAGTAGCTGGAATTCAAAGAAGAAGATCCGGAGGAACATGAGCATTTGATAGATCGCAAGGACAAAGGAAATCCATCGATCCGGCTTCACGAGGGAAATTTCCTGTTCTGGATAAGGTTTCGAAGAAGCAGACAGAAGGTATTTTCGCATTCTTTAAGACCGGATTCAATTGGATGTTATAGGCACAAGAGTACCACGACAACTTAGTGAAACTCGTAAGGGCAATCCACAAGGAGCTTAAGGTCGAGCTGGAAGATGTCCTAGATATAGTGAAGCGACTACCCAATCTGGATGAGCTGAGATGGAAAGAGGAGCGGATCGGGGATCTGGAGAAGGAGAGGGATCACCTCCAATCCTGGTTGAATTGGGTGGAGGGGGAGCTAGCTGCATCAAAACAGAGGGAGAAAGAAGCTCTGCAACTCGTCAAGAATCTATCCGTTTTAGTGGATAGACCATCGGAGGTCATCATTAAAGCCTCGTTCTTGCAAGACCAGTTAATCAAGGAAGGCCATTTAACCAAATCCAAGGTAGTAAGAATATTGGTTGATTTCTCAACCCGGATGGAAATAGTGCTAAAGGAGATGCACCAGCTCTTAGGGCGCATTGATCCGGACTGGGTCATGGATTTTGCTCACTTTCCAGAAATCCCTTTTGTAATGGGAACTTCGGCTAGGCGAGCTTCATGACTTCCACTTCCACCATGATTTGAAGGACTCAAGGAGGCTATGCGTCATTCAATAGAACCCTTCTCGAGTCAATTATAGAAGACCATTTGGGGGAGCACAAAGAAAGTACTAGGGGCGGCCGAACAACAAAGTGTAGAGGGAGAGTTAGCGCGACCGGAAGTTACTGTCTCACTGACTATTCCAACCACCTGACTTCTTGTGAAGGATGCCTTTCAAACACCTAGATTTCTCATCCGAAGTGATCTGGTTGAGTAGATGGGAGGTTTGACGAATCTGGCTTGGCCCCATCCGAAAAGCTTCGAATACATGCAACAATCCCAACCCAAAAAGGACAAGACACTTATTGTGTTGGATGAGACATCTCCAAGAGAGGAAGAAGAGGTGAGAGAGATCAATTGCATTGAGAAGTCTAACGAAGAGGAGTACCAAACCAGGTCGGAAACAAATTCAGAGGAAGAAGAAATAGAAGAGGAAGATTCACCTCCAGAAATCCGAAAGATGCAAACTCGAGTCGCACTAAAGACGACTCCAGTGAAGTTGACTCTGGCGAGGGCACTTGTCTAGGCACTAGCAAGTCAAGGCGGGAGCAATCAAAAGAAGGCGAGGAAGGCGAAGTAGTTAGGTTTCAATTAGTTAGGATTTGAATTTTTGGATCTGAACCGGGTTTCCAAGTATGGGCCCGAGTTCCAGATTTTTAGGATCTGACTTCCGAGTTCCTCGAGAGGTTAGTGGTTGGTCACCTAGATTTCTGGGTGGCTTTTAGCCTTTGGATTTTGGGGTTTTTAAGGGGTGGGTAGGTCTGTTACCTTATCAGTCCATCATAGAGCTTATAGTTGGTATTTTGTTATCCTTTCTTTAATCTGAGCCACCAAATGGATATCCAGCTTTGTTGTTTCTACTTATGAGAGTGTTGAAGTATAAGAGGGAGAGAAGAAAGGAGGAATCTGGATCTAAGGTGACTGGATCTGAATTGGAGGGAATGTTTGTGACGTAGTTTAGACTTGTGAATACAATCTTGCATGTGGTGCCTTTAAAATACTAGAACGAAAATCCAACAAGGAGTGGTGTAGGTGCAAGTCTGGAATACCAGAGAGGGTTCTATGCGGAGATAAGCAACCGCCAACGGAAAAATCCCCATCCTACTCCCCGGAAGGTCTGTCAAATTCTAGGATCAATATAATGAATGACTAACAATCCCCCATTGGTTCTGGTTGTTTTTTATTTGTCGTTGTAGTGGAAAAGGCTGGATACGGCCTTTAGTGACCTGCCTTTCGGATTGGCCATCCGGAAAGTTGTGAGGGTATTTCCTTGTCCGATCCATTGCAGCATACTGTTAGGTGTGTTTTGTGTAGTTAGAGAGAGAGAAGAGAGTGTGAAGAATATGAGTGGTGAGTCCCTACTCCTCTAACAAGATCAAAGGTGGACCCTCTGAGGGTAAAATAAAGGCATAGAAAATCAAAGTGTGAGAAGAGACGGAACCGGATTCTGGAAAGGAGTGGATCCGGATTGGATTCCAGAAAGATAAGAGATCTAGAAGAGAGAAAGAAGAGTGAAAGGGTTGGTTAAGTCGATAATACGGATAATCTCGACTTGTAGCAACATCCTAGAATCCCTTGGGACGATATTTCAAGTCATTTTACGACGTTTTGGTGTAGTAAGGATACTTACACTCCATTATGCGTACAACAGCTATGTTGAAAATCCCCCACAGTTTGGGTGTTTAGAGGCTAAAAACCAATCCTTATAGATTCTTCTCTAAAATGTTCAATCTCTATTTATAAGAGAAGGTCCATTTTGAATGCACTTATTTTTGGCACTTTAAAAATTTCTTAGTTAGTTCACATTGTTCCCAAAATGTTGAATGCTAAGAGATTGTAAAATTTTGTTAGGATTTTTATACTAGTAGGAATTTTGAATCTATATATTTAAAAGAAGTAAAAAATAAATAAATAAATCATAATTACCCTGAAGTGGGTTGACAAAATTAACCTACTTCAAGGGGACAAAGGCCATCAATGTACATTGTCAAGTTGAGAGACCTTTGCCTTGAAAAAACTTTGGATTTCTAGTTGCATCTAGATTTAGCCTAATATATAAGGAGATACAAAAGTATAAGAAATATGATGTACCTCTTTAAAATAAAATAAATGCATCACTTATTGTATAAAAAGTCATATAATATAAAGCATATACAACTCCATATGTATAAATATAAGACTTCATATATAACATGGATAAATGCCATATATCAATATATGTACAAAATCTATAATCCACATGTACACATACTCATATATATTATATATAAATATTTTATGTGTCATATATAATATTGTATAAGTATTTTGAAACTCTTAAAAACATAGCCAAACTTTGAATGAGTGTTGTAGCCGCTTCAAAACCTCAAATCAAACACATCTTAGCTTCATCCAAAGCTAACAAAATATTTTGCAATATTAAAAATATTAAAAATTCAAAGAAGATATTGTCCATATTTTTTAACTTATTGAAGCTGACACTTCCAATTTCAAAGGTAGCTATACATCCTTTCACTTTAGAGCCCATAACTTTCATTTACTAACTTCAAATTGAGAGTGTGATAGCATTTTAGAAAGTTAATACATACATGTATATATATAAATTCTCAAAATTTTAATTCAAAAAACCATATTTTCCAACTTTTATAGCTGGTCAAAGTTCTCTCTTCTTGATTCAAAAGCAACTCATCATTATTTTACTTCCTAGTTCATAACTTTCATCTTCTAACTCCAAACTAAAAGTGTGATAGCTCTTTCAAAAGTCAACAACTCAATACATAAGCATTACAAAAAATCTAGACCCTGAAGAGGCTGCGAGTTTGCTGCCGTAGTGGTGCAATTAGGGAAAAAAATATTTTTCAAAAAAAAATGAATTCAAAAATGATTTTATTTTCCCAAAATGATGGGGCACTAGTGCAACCATGTCGGATATGGCGATTTAAAAAAAAATTCTTTTTGCAATGTTTTTTTTTTTTAAATTTGAAAAATATTTTCTATACTGGCACCACGCTACGCTATGAAACGGCCTCTTTGAAGGTCCAAATTTTTTCTAATGCATATAAAATCTCCAAACTAAATACTTTCTCACCAAAAAATTATAGGCATTCAAAAACTTTGCCTTGAAATTCCATGGCAATTAATCCTTTTTCACTTCATCAAGCATAACTCTCACATTCAACCTCCAAATAGACGGAGTGATAAGTTTTTGAAATCACAATAAGAAGAAAAACATTATTTCAAACTTTATTTCAAAATTCACAATATACAACATGATTTGACTTTCCAAACACATAGCTCACAAAACTAACTATAAGAAAAAAGAAAAAGAATCCCCTTCTTATCTTTCACCTTATCTTCCACCTCAGTTATTCAATCAAGAGGACTTTAACTTATATCTTAACCATATGGTTAATTTAACACCCATTGGCTACCATTTTAGGCCTTGCGAATAATTTCTTATCTTGATCTTTAAGATATATAACCTTAAAGTTCAATTGAAAGGTAAACTATCTTTATCTTCCCTTCCTACAACTTCAAACACATACAAACAAAATTTTAAATTACTTCCAAATACAAAGCAGACGAACTAATGTTTCACACATGTCTAATGAAGGTCAGAAAAAGTTTTATGAAGAAAATCACTCCATTTGCAAGAACTTGAAAATGCATTTAATGGTAGTTGCAACATATTTTCCATGGTTTGCCTTAATCAAAGGAGTAATTGGCCTTTCTAACCAATGCCAATGGCTAGGACCTTATTTCACAAGCCTAACCACACCATAATATTGGTCACCATGAAGAACCTCAAAATTTCCCGTAAATGTTAGTTTTCGGTTGTCAAGCTCAACTCATCCAACCTACAACAAGATCATCACATTCTAAGGATTACTTTGAAGGTTTCAATGCCATCCTTGTTCAACATGAAGTTATTTTAGTAGTTGAGGAGGCCCAACTTCTTTTTGTGGACACTTGTGCGATGGTATAAGGCTGAGCGGTAGAAGAAGTTGATCTAATAGTTGCAACAAAAAAACCTCAAATTTAGGCTCCAATTGAGGCTTTTCATCTTGAGACTCAGAAAACCCCTCTAGTTCAACATATTAAAATCCAAAGTGAAACAAAAAGAAACTACATCAAATTAATGAAGCTCTTTGGTAGTTCCTTCCTCTTTATAGGTTGTCCATTAGTGACAATACATCACCTTGAAGACACTTCAAATGATGTCATTTTTTCTCACTATATTATTATAATCAAATTCCATCCAAAGAACTAATAAACACATATTTTTACATAATGCATGCATTTGCAATGCGACAATGTATAATAAAACTTTAAAAAGTTCCATTTGTATCCTCTATTTTGCCACTATTTATAAGTAATTTTATTTTTTTATAAATTTATAATAGTAAAATCACATGTTTAATATATGTCCTTAAAGTTGTGAAAATTTATAAGTAACATGATTTTTTTATGAGAAAGTGAAGAAAACTCAAAGTATAAAACAATATGGTAAAATAAAATCTCCATGTCACTCTATATTTCAAAATGGGGTTACATATCCTCAACTTCAAATACAAATTCTAGAGATGTCCTCATCACCATAAATTAGTCAAAAGGTGATATACAACACTTTTTGAAAAAAATTACTTTATTTATGTTTAGGTAATCCTCATGTAGGGTATCACAACAATGTGGGAATTAAAACTTATCAATCCTTATCAACCTCTAACAATTACTCATGACTTCAACCTCCATTTAAAGTAAATTGAGATGGAACTTTTCCATCTTTACAATCTTCAAGTACTTGTAAATTTTGTTTCTATGTTGTGGCTTGAGATTTAGCTCTTGAATCAAGTTTTAGTTGAGACGTTTTTTTTGGGAATCGAAGACAAAAAGTTTCATTTACCATTATAAATGATCCATAATTTGAAATTTAAGTCATCATTATTTGTAAAATTGTAATGTTTCGGATGTAGATTTAACACCAAATATTCACTAATAAAACATTGAATACAACTATATTATTTCTTTCAACTTCAACATATCATCTTTATAGTGTTGATCCATAATTGCTAACATAAGATGATCCTTGTCGTACATTTGGTTATTGCATATAATGTGACTAATTTGATTCAAATTTTTTTTGCAAAATGACAACAAATCAAAAAATATTCCGCGCATCTTTCAATCAATTCATTTTTTGAAAAAAAGATACAAAATAGATGGTCCAAGCTAAAAAGAATATAGCTTCCCATTATGAACTATAGAAAAGACTATTCTAGTCTTTTTGAATCCTAATGCAATGTTCATAATTCTCCAAACCACTACCTTCACAATCCCTCTAGATTGTGGGAAAGTAAGAATCCTTTGCCATGCATGTAAGCCTCACAACTTCATGGATGAAATCCAAGAAACCATCATTTCGCAACCCAATTCCAACCCTTTCAATCCATAGTCCACACACTAACTAACCTCCATGTGAAACTAAGTAAAGTTTTGATGGTACTAGGTTGGAACTAAGCAAAATTGGATAAATTTGGGTCGCTATAGGTTTGGGATCGATTTTAAGCCTTCCAACCTATGCCACTTGTCCTTTTCACCAAAAATACTATGACACTTTCCAAAAGTCTCTCCGAAGAATTCAAAGGATACACATGTCAACATCTCCTCATCAATATCTTCAATGAAGGATCCACGTGTCCAGGGAGTTCCGATCATTCGCCATCAATAACAATGTTGTCAGAATTGCGACCACTGTCCTCATAAGGAATGCAACCTGTTAAGACTTAATAACAAGCCGCTCAAAACCTATAAACATCTGATTCTTTGGTACACAAATGAACTGGGACTTTTCCAGCAGATTGAGAATTGTGGAAAGGATTTCGGATTGTCAAATCTGCAATGAAAAATTCTTTTCATGCCATTTTCTTTGAAGCTATGTTTTTGTTGCTGTTGAACTCCTGTAAAAAGAACAAGAGTAAGCAGAGGCAAGAGACGAGACAAATACTTGAATTGACAGGGTCAGAAGTGCAAAAATGAACAGTAATAACAGCTCCACATTCTAGCGCTTGTGCGAGCTCAGCAAAGGGAAAACCGTACCTCTTGTAACATACGCCATTGCTCCTCATGCTGGTCATCCAGCACTCGCCATGGAAGTCCATAATCAAACTCGATTGTGTTGCCCTGTGCTAAATGGGAAGTTGCAACTGCGTCTCTCTGCAGTAAGTTCAGAATCAGTCACATACACCAGGTCCTTCAATCGCACTTTAATTCATGGAAACATACTCTTTAATTCTCCCAACATTTGCTGGTTACGGAATGTACTGAAAAATGCTGGTATCCTGTTGTATTAATTACAAAATGTATAGATCATATCGAGATGAATGCTCTATCGCTACTTACAGAACTCAGGAAAGGTCACTTGTAACTCACATAATCTTCATTATTATAATCTCGTCCTCCTTTAGGTAATTCAATATGGCCAAAAGGCGTTGATGACTTTGCTTTGAAATCCTGGTATTTAAAAAAACTTGTAGTCACTAGCCTGTGCAACCACAAAAGTCAGATACTTGGTAGATTGCACAACATAAATGATCAAGCACTGAATAACCAATCATTCACTACATGAATCAACCACCGACTTGACCCCTGCTGAAATAAACAGAATCAAATTCTCATGACCAAGATCTGACTGGAGCTAAGCTAAAGAATTTCCGATGGGAGACTTAAGAGGGATGAGATTGTAAAACCATGAAACAGGCATGACTTAAAAGTTCCCGAACAATCCTCACTTCGGGACATTATCCATGTGTAAAAGAGGGTCAGCCTTCAGTAATGATATATAGTTGCTTGCATTCTAAAGTATAATTGAAAGATGAAACATGAAAGAAAAAAAATAACGAACAATGAGAAACTTACAGCACATTCACAGAATGAAGACCTGACATACCTGCCGGATACAATTACATTTTTTGAATTCATTCTCTCATTAATCATACACGCTAGATTGGCTGTCGGAAACTTCAACAGTGCCGAAGCTAGAAAGACAGGCACACACCACGTTAGAGAAAAATAATAAATAAATTTCTAGAAATCTAATATTGCCAGTCCTTCCAACTAACAAGAATCCCAAGGGACTACTTAAACACTTCAAAGCACTGAGCTGCTGGTGGGCCATTGTGAAAGAGAGATCACATAGAGAGAGGGACGCACTGGTTCCAAAAGAAGAAGACTCGGGTGGAGCAATTCGCACGTCACATCTTAGATTAAAAGCCTCACTAAGAGCATCCTGCATGTCATTCAGGAAGTGTCGCCTAATTAATACCTTCAGTTGTGACCATGTGAACATCAGCAAAACCAGGATATACATATTTCATGTCACATGGATACTCAAAGCTGAACCGAGATTGAAGAACCGTTCTGGTGATACGATTAAAAGAGAAAGTTCTGACCGCCAAGTCATCAGAATGAAGTCCTGGAGCCAAATTTTCAAGTAATAGAACCCTGTTGTTCTGAATTGCCGGAACCAAATTGGCGGCATCCCAATCCTGTTTTGGCTTGAAAATTCGTCCTCGAGGTTTCTGCAGCATCGAAACATGGCAGAAGTAAATTCCACGTTTTAGCATTACCACATGTCAGAAAGGAATCACATAACACGTAACTGAGGAAGTACAAAACAGTAAACAGTCCTCTTCAACGGCCATGCAGTATGGTCAGTAGGGGTTCTCGTAAAGATATTGTAACATTGTGCCCGCTCTCATACATCCCCAAAAGAAACAGGCATCGAACCATTAGCAAAACCTTCAAACAGAATGCTCTGAGATAAGAATTAGGTGACCACTTGTTACCTGTTCAGCGGTGGGAAAGCTCCCTCTAGCAATACCTTCATCAGCTCTGTTCTGAAGTTCAGAAGGCTTCTCCCTCTCAACTGAGGCATTAGACCTCTCTGTAGGCTTGAGGATTTTCTTCCGTGGCCCTTCAGTACCAGGTATGTTTTCATGTTTCCTTTTTTTCACATCATTCAATGCTCCCTCTTTAGTACCAACTTTTTGCTTCGAGCCAACTGGGGCAATAGAAGAACTTGGCACTTTGGGAGATTCACCCTTAACTTCCGGATGAGTTGCCTTGGCCTTGGCCATTGATTCCCCCTTCCCTCCCAATTTAATTGCTTTCCCTTTGGACGCTGATTCCCCCTTCCCCCCCGGTTTAATTGCTTTCGCCTTGGACGTTGATGAAGTAGGCGGTTTACCTTTCATGCCTGGCCTAACCTCCGGTCTTTGATTTGGATTGAACTCTGATGGTGCTGGAATAGCGAAGACTAAGTGTTCAGAATGTGCAGAAGGCTTTTCTCTCGATACTGCACTCATCTCATTTTTGCGGACACGTAATTCGTTCGTTTTCTTTACAGCGTCAACTTCAGGGGGCTCTAGTACCGACTTATCGATCTTTCGATTCTTCAATTTTCGTTCCACTGAATCTCCCGACAGAGCAGGCATATCTTTGGCTGCACCCTGATGGGAAGACGAACCGGAGACTGCAGGAGACTGGCGGTGGATTTTAGAAGCAGAGACCTACAAATGAGTATGCCAAAAAAAGAGGTTGGGAACGACGAGTGCATGTAGGACCAAACATGTGGAAGATGGAACAAAATCTTGGTAACACAGACTAAGTTAATAATTTTTCACCAAAATCGTTAAAAGAGCCCAAAACCATGTGGACTTTTTCGGCCTTACTATCTCATTCCACCTACAAAACCTTCAAAACTGCATCCATTGAGCTTCTAGCATGGTAATTAATGCTAAAGGGGATAGACTGCCATCCACCCACTTTTCCGACATCTTCGGAGGTCAATTTCGTGCAAAAACTGCTTCATAAGAATTTACAATTAAGGCGCATTGTTCAAAAGTAACCTGTACTCCTAACATTGTTAACATGGTAGGAATCTTGGAGGTGGGGCATAGGAATCGTTCAAACCTGTGGAGACGAGCGTACAACAGGCTTGTCTACTGGTACCAACCACTCTTTCTTGTTGAATAATTTTTGAGCTGCAGCCAAACAACTGTTGTACTCAAACAGAATTGCTTAAATCTAATCAGTATCTAAACCCCAAATCCTAAACCCTAAACCCTAAATCCAATCAAGAAAGGATGGTGCTTGCGAAACTGAACTCAGATCGTTAGTACCTCCGATGGCCTCTTCCACAACATCAAGCCCAACAACTTCCTGGTCGGCAGGATCATAAGCTCGTCGAAAAAAGTGCTCCGCGGCTTCCACTTGCTCATGAGAAGGCACCTCATTAAAGCTCTCCTCTGCAGTGCAAAGTATGATGCATCGACCAGTTATCTTGCTCTGCATTGAGATACGGACCAATGCACGAATTAAACCCCGAAAAATCCATGAATTGTCAAGCCCAATGCCAGAAACAGTAAAATCAGAAACTGAAAATGGCAATGGCATACCAATAATATATCCTTCTCCACGTCAAGTCCTTCTCCAGTCGCCAGAAAGAGTTCTTTCGGCTCGTGGGTGTAATCCAGACCTTTACAAGCCGGCGGGAACTCAGAGGGTGAATAGAAACTCCGAATTCGGCACATCTGCTTTCCATCCTTTTCAAACAACCTTACAATTTTCCCAATGTGACCTAAATTCGAATCCAATAGACATCTCACACAGTCCCCAAGCCAAAAAACTTCACCGTCTACAGTCACAGACTTGTAATTGCTGCCCACTTTCGCTCCCCACACATAAACCGATTTCAAAACACCGTCCTTCTCAGGAACAGCCATACTACTCTCCGCCATCCCCTCTTGATTCCGCTCTCAACTCCGTTGCAAGATTTACGCGCCGTGATGACCGAACTAAGTTTTCAAACACCTGCAAGACTCGCTCAGAATCAGGGTTTCGTCTCGCAAATCCCCAATGTAGCCACACATTTCCAAAGCTACACTAAAATTCGGTGGCAATTCGGTAGTAACCTAAATAATTTTGTAGAATTTCAATCTTTTGGCGAATTACTGCTTAGGGTTCAAGAGCAGATGATACATTTCGCTAGAACAAGACCCAGGCGGAGCTACCCAGGCGGGAGTATTGGGATTCCCACAAGTTTCACTGAAAGTCGCCATGATTGAAGAAATAGAACAGAAAGAAACGAAACATATCTACAGCATGAGCAATCTACTGTAACTACGAACCATAGGAGACCGCAAGAAACGAAAGTAGCACTCCCTCTGTCTCAAAAGAAATCCGTAGTTTCCTGTGGGGAACTGTGGGAGTACAATGGATTCATTCTGAGTAGTTTGTTACGAAGAGTGGAGACGAAATCCTCAAGAACGTACAAGAATTGAAGAAAATGGCACCCAAAAGAAGAGGAAACGAAGAGGACAGCAAAGGGCGGCGAATGTGAGCTCACATAAAAGCCCATAACCTGACAAACAAGGAATCCGAAAGCTCTAGCAAACACAAAAGTCAGGACTCGTTGTGTTGCGGAGCGTATAGCAGCTCAATTGGAGAGAAGGAGACGGAGTGGACATGTGTAAGGGAGGTTCCCGCGCCGGGAAAGGATGAAAATGTGTCCAAATGAACGGATGAATTCTGAGATCACTTACAGGAATCACTGTAACCCTACTTTCACTGTTTGTTCTGCACTCAAGCTTTCTTTAATTGATCTGCCAAGTGGGACAAAAGGAATTCTAAACCCTAACTTAAGGAACGGAGCAGCCCTTTTTTTTGGACTTTATGAGAAAGTGCCAGACTGCCAGGATGGCAACCCCTGAGCATCAGAGAGAGAACTACATGAATGAGGAGCTTTTTTGGTTGGATCTAGAGAATCCAGAATAATTTGAGAACTAGTCGGTTACTGAAGTTTTCACCGTTGAGATTTGAAGCCTACTTACTGATGAGTACGAATCTGCAATTTATAAGAGAATCCACCGTGCGGGTTTCGAGACTCTAATATTTGATGAACCTGGTATTCCACAAATCTTATTTTCTCAGAGTCCAAAAAGCATCCACTCTGACACACAGGGGTTAACCCTTAACCCCTCACTGCCGCAGGGGACGAAAAGTGTCCTCGGGTCAAATTCAAAGTCTTGTAACTTTTGCATTAGATGTCCGAATCCAATAAAACTTGTTGGAAAAGTTGCGCTCTCTCTTCTAGTTTGCATGGTATAATTTTTAGAAAATTCAATACAAGATGTCCTGAATTTTTGGAAGCCAATCGAAGTTCACAAGTTCAATTCAAGTTCACCAAATTGCATTTGATGGCTGCAACTTCGGGGGCTTGTATCTCCTTTGTCCAATGTTCGTTTTCAATCAAATTTGTTGGGTTGTGTTCCCCTTGAAGTCTAGTTATTGTGGTAGAATTTTCATGCCAATCCAAGTTGTTTTGAATGTTTGGGAGCAATTGGAAGTTCAAAATCCCAACATTTTTGAATTAGAGTGAACTTCGGCGGCTTGTTTCTTCTTCATACAATGTTTGTTTCCAATAAAAAATTTTGGAAAAGTTGCACATACTTGTCTAGTTTGTGTGTACAAAATTTCATATCCATCTAAGAAGTTATGAGTGACTGAGAAACATTTTAGTAGGAGGAGGTTCAATTTTTGATGTGTTTTTTGCAACTTTTCTTGCTATTTTTTGACATTTCAAAGTCATTTTGCAAACACAATGAATCAATTGAATGATATTTTTTTTTCATCAATGTGTTTTTATGCTGATTTTGAATCACTTATTAGTTTAAAGTTTCTTCATATGAGTAGATTTAGAAACCGAATTTTGCCTCCAAATGTGTTTTGGGGAAAATTTCAGCATCCTTTTTCAACACTAAAACATTATAATCTTTCAATCTGTGCGGTCAAATGACACCAAATTTGTTGCAAGCCATCTACAACAAGTTCACTACAAGATCGTACGGTTGAGATCTCTATACCTTATTAAAATTTATATTTATAACATTTCAAAAGGAATGTTGTTTTTGGAGCCGTTTGGGCCTATGGAGGTGAGGGGTTAAACACTAAACTGGTGACTATGAAAATCATGCTTTTTGGAACCGTGTGACATCATTCACTTAAAAAAAATACTCATTAGGAGTCAAACTATTTTAGAACATCTCCCCTTTCCACCCCTAATTCAGAGGATGAATAGTTGCAAGTCTATCCTACATAGGAGAGTTCCTTGTCATTTATCAGACAAAAAATGTTTGTTGTGTCGTTTATGGGTTAAAATTTGGTGAAGCATTGTATTTCTATATCCATCTCTATATTGGACTAGAAAATACTTTTCAATCATATTCATGCACTTTTCACTCAAATTTGGTGACTTCATCCACATTATTAATAGAAATGGAAAACTTTTAGTGAAAAAAGATTACTTTTGTTTGGCAAAAGATAGACATTTATTTTAATATGGTGCAATTTGGCCCCATGGTGCCCAAAAAAAAAGGTGGAATGAAGTTATGGAATCTTGGGCCGCAAATGATAATTGGAAATTCTTGTATCTCATTGTAGGAGTTGGTACATAATTTAGTTCAATTGGTGAGAGTCATTGAATACTAGTAGTGTGAGATCATTGCTTTAATTTGGATATTTTTGGATGAATGCATATGATCTAATTAGCTTGAAGCTTTAGATGAAATTCAAGTAGAAATGGATGACAATTGGAAGAAAATCATAATATTTCAAAAAATATAGTATGGAAATAATATGGACCACACTATATCAAATTTATCTAAAATAATGTGAATTATGAAGTATCACATTAGTGTACTTCGTAAATTCAAAGTATTTCAAAATTAATCAGTGTTAACATTATCTACTTAGATCCCTCTAGAGTGGATTGACTTCTTTAGTTCTAAGACTCATTTGGATGCGTTGAAATGTCATTATGTCATTATCATAGCTTGATAGGAACATTGGCAAAAAATAGTTCTATAAATGGATACTAATATTAAAATTTATTTTGATAAAAAAATCTTGAAAAAGAGTCTACTCTCAACTTAAATGTGTATGTCCTACTTTTTCTTAAAAATTAATTATTTGCCATAAATGTATTGAGTGTTGTTTGAGTGTTGCTTGTACCACCTACATTATGGGCATGTCACTAAAAGGTAAGTACTCCCATAATCAATACTAGAATATCCTAAACTCTCATGATTTGGTTGTATACATCTTGTGTTATCATTATTTAGGTTTTCTTGTCACTTTTAGATCCCAATGTTGGCATGGCATTTTTGGTATTTATCTAATGATTATTGGTGTACACACCTTATTTCAAATTTGGACTTTTTACTATCAAAAAGTTGTATCTAGCCCTATAAGGATGAATTTTTTAACCACGAAATCAAATGTCAAAATCCTTCACTCAAGAAATCTAATTTTTTTTAATTAAGAGATATTGCCATATACTTTCCATATGTTACAAAATTTTAGATGTTCTGAGAAAGTTTTAAATTAACATGAATGTATGAAGAAAAAAATATCAAAATACAAAATTTTACTAGGACTTTGTGTTGTTGTATAGAACCATCAATGGTTGTGTTGCAAAGGAGAGATATCAATTTTATTTGTATTTTCAAAGATGAAGGAAGAAACATTGCAAACACATAAAGACACCAAAGATTTTAATTCTTTAATTTTTCCCAAGATAATGTCATCATTGCCACTACCAACCAAAGTTTCATATTTCAATTTAGGTAACCTTTCTTTGATATAAATATCATTAATGGATCTAAAAATCTAAATATCCAAATAATTATATCTTATCTAGTGGTTGGAGTCCGCAAAAATTATTTTTTTAAATAGATACTAAAATTTGGGGATATGTTTTTTTCGAAATGAAAAATTATAGAAAATTTTTTATTTTTTATTTTTAGACATTTCATGAATCACATTTGCAAGATTTCATTAATTATTCATCAAGGAGTAAATTGAACCTCACTATTGAGAACAATATTGTAATTTAGAATATTATATATTACCAAATTTCATATCATGTATTATTTAGACATGGTTATCAATTCTCAACCTCAAACTACAATACCATATTCCTTCTAGAGAATTTTTAAAGTTTTAAAGTAGAATCAAAATCAGATTTCAAACGCTTCCTTTTGTTAGTTATAGTCAAAAGCAAAAAGAATAAGAAAAAGAGAGAAAACCAGAAATACTTACAACCTTATAACAAGGTTGGAGTAAATCAAGAGTCTATTCCTCTAGGGGCCTATCTTAGATCTTGAGAAAAATCGAGAGTGACACAAAGATTGCACTAGCCTAGAAACATGGCCTTAATAGATTCAACATTGAGACCCCCAATGTCAAGTTTATTTGGAGTGGATCTTCACAACAAGTCTACTAGGACCATATTTCTATTAGTGTAGCTATATACCTTCAATAAAAAGGAGACTCTATAAAACCTGCATGTAGGGAAGTGCTAATTTATAGGTTGAAATGTTGATGATGGCGAAAGATAATTTTCAGATAGTAGGTGTTTATGAGGTGTGGAAATTAGTGGGAAGAGGTTGGTTATTTTTTAATTTCCTTTTGTGGAGAAGAATGTATGTGGTGTATTTGATACAATGTCATTGATGTTGGGTAGTAGCAAAAAGAATCATTGTCAATATGAAAAGTAAGCTTTTGAAATTGAAATGAACAAATGCGCTCAAATATACTACATATAGAAATTGTATTTTACATAAGTCTACACCCTATATAAAACGAGGCAACAACTAATATGGCTAGAATTCACTTGCCATGATATATAGTACAAAGTGAGTTTTGAAAGTTTCATCATCCTGTCATGAAGCAAAACTACACTTGATGTCTCAAGAGTATTCTCAGCAACTATAAACGAGGGCGTTTAAGTTGTTGATTCTGGTGGTGACAAGTCTTGCACCACTAGTAGAAAATTGCGTTGTAGTCAACAAATGCTAGCCTACATTTTTTGTAAATTGCGTTCACTACAATGCTATTTACAAAAATGTGGGCTAGCATTTGTTGACTGCATCGCAATTTTCTTCCAATGCATTGATGAGCGCAATCAAGGGAACAACAATCTCAAAAGTTGTTCAATGGACATTGCCTCGGATGGTTTTGAAGTGCCCTACGAGAATAGTGAATGTGCGTCAAGTAGCACATCGACAGGGGGTGAAGAGTAAGCAAGACGAGTTTGAAAATTCCAAAGTCACTAGCTATTGACCAATTAACATAAATGAAACTATGATCAACATTTTAAGGTCAATTTGGGCAACTTTGGAATTTCCAGACTTGAACGTGACATTTGTGAGTTCTGGATGGGTGCACAAGGAGATTCAAATAGCACCACTAATGACAAGGAGTTCCTTTTTTGTAGATTGATCTAAGGTCAACTTCATTTATCTGAACAATGGGCTCGACAATGTATTCCCAATTCTTGTATTCTCTCTGGGATGTCTCATGACAAGATTCTAATGCCTTCAAGAGGAGTGGTCTTCTATAACTTTTTATTGGAGGCTTTAAAGGTTAAATAGATTTTTGGAGGTGGAATTTGTTTTGATTTCTGACATTTTTGTGGATCAAAGTTTAAAAAAAAAAGTTATTCTACTATGCCTAAATGAGGTTTGAAATTCAATTAAAAGTATGATTATTAGTTTTAATTTAGCAGTTGAGCTCCTACTCATCTTAATTAAACATATCCCATATGGTTTGTCCTACTTCCTACCACTTTGCTTGTATGAAGTTCTTGTCCTCTCATTTTGTGATAGTGTGATACAACCAAGGTAAGTGGTCTCCCAAAATCCATTGTCAAGCATAAATTGATCTAATTTCAATATAGTCCTAAGATTTTATAAATTTTAATTAAATATTATGTAGATATTGAAATGAAATTTTATAGTCTTATCTATGTGTTAGATTTGCTGACATGGTAGTCTTGCCTACATGGTGGATTTTGCCCAAGTGGCAATTTACGTTGTGGGTTTTTATAATAATAGAAATTTCATCAAATCACAAAATAAAATCAAAATAGTTGTATTGATTATTTTTTGAATCAAGATGTCTTAACCAACAGAAATAGCCAACACATATTAGTTCATTTTTATGTTTGATTAGACATTGTTTTTCCTTGTAGTATTAAGAAGGTTCAAAGTCAAATGCTCTTGTCACAAAAGGTGCAAAAAAACTTGTTTTTTTTACTTTAAACACAAATATCCTGCAATATTTGAGGTCAAAATTTTTGAAATTTATCCCACATTTTTTTTCATAGTAATTAGGTGTAAGATCCTATGGTTAAATGTGCAAAAAAAATAATTTTCAAAGTTTTTTACTTTTGGCAATAGAAATAGTAGTTTTGAGTGTTTTCTGATGAAAATAAGGCCATCGTCCTTGAGAGGTTAAGAAATTTCACTAGTCTAGAAAACTTTACAATTTCATAGTTTTTAAAAATTACTTGGGATTTTAAATATTTCTATAGACTATTGAAATCTAAAAATTATAGAAATCTTAGAATTTTGATGTCAAAATTCATTGCATAGGAGTATAGCAACTTACAAGTCTTATATATTCAACCTAATGGTACTCTTAACAATTAATATGGGACAAATGATATAATACAATTGGGAAACAACCAAGAAAAAATTAGGAAACATCTATTGTCATTTTAAAGTTGCAATTGTTTCCTAGTCATTTCCTAATTGTTTTTTGTGACTACAAATCAACATAGTGGATTCCACTAAGTGTAGACTTGTCCATATCAATAACTATGATGAATATTGGATAGAGAATAGCTCACATTCATTCTAAATTTAAACTCTATTACAAGTCTCGCAATTCTACACTTCATTCTATAACTACTTTGAGACTAAAACAATGTATACTCTTCATTCTACAAGTACTTTGCGACAAAAACAATGTAATAATGACATAAAACAATGACGTAATTAAGATTTGGTGCTAATAGAAAGGGCTACAATCGTGGGACAGTTGTATAGAATACTTAGTAACTTTTTAGCCAATTGTGGCAAACAAGGGTTTTTTCTAGTGTGTATACAATTCACCATATAGAAATTTGGCAATATACACAATTAGTAGGAAAAAAAGCCTATCTAAAAAAGACCATCATAGATTATAGAGCTCAGTCTTTTATAAGAATACTTAGCACATAAAATTGTTGTAACATCCATACCTTAAGTTATGTTGTTTGTTTGTTTTGTTTTATTTTGTTTTGTTTGTTTTTCTAGACTTTTCATCCTAGGTTAGGGCCTAGCATGGAGATAACATCAAAAGGAGTCTCTTGGAATTCCAAGTTTTGTAGTAAACTTGTGAGATGATATCTTGATCATGACCATGTGATGTTTTAATCATGTAAAAGCTTTGACATCAAAAAAAGGACTACATAACCATGTACAAAATTGGATTGTACTTCTTATAGGATTACTACAATTACTACTAATTTTTACAACTACTACCCTTGTCATTTCTTGCAAGAGATTAGGCTTACAAGAAAATCAATGGCAAGGGGTGCTTAAATTACTAGTATGAATTTAATGCCCAACAATTGGAGGGCTGAAATTTATTGATAGGTGGCTACTACTTGCTTTAAATCAACTAAATGCACTAGCCGGCATCCCCTGTGGTTAGGCAACTTAGCTCCATAATGGGTTAGGGCATGGGGAGGAATAGTGACAACAACTATTTTTTTTAAAATTTCTTTTCTGATCGCTTTTCTCCTTCTCCTTCCTTTGGCTGGTTGTTGTTCTCCACCTAGTTTGGATTTTCTATTGCGAGTTGTGCGTAAAGAGTAGCCATCCCTTTGAGATATAGTTGTTGGAAATAATCAAGCTAGATGGATCCTTTGCAAAACATGGCTCAAAGCTCTAATGGTCATTAGGTTAAGATGCGATTTTGTCATTTGATGGAAGTTGTTTTGCTTGCTTGATTTAGGTATTCTTCTTGTGATAGTGATAACAAGCCCTCTTGGACTAAAGACACCTCGTGTACCTCACTAACCTTACATTGTTGTGTGGTTGTTGGGATGGGTACAAGTGAGGTCCACGGCCTCTTGAAGCATTCCAAAATTGTTTTTGCAAGACTTGAAATTACTCCTATGTTTGTTCTTTTGATTCTTTTCGTAGTAAGGAATTGATAGAGGTCTGACAATCCAAAGTAAGGATTGTAATGAGCTTAGCCTCAATTATAGATAAACTCTTTGGACACGAGTTTAGTTGCTTGTCTGTAATTGCATGTATTGAAAAATAGTGGTATGAGTTCAATACTTGGATTGAAGTTGGAGTTTGTGGAACTAGGAGTATATCAATCCTAAGGTTGTAACATACTCAACTTGTAGTAGACTTGGGCCCTTGGGATATACAAAAGGAAAATCAGTGGTACATATGGAGCCCCAAATTAATAATGTGATGATTCTCTAGCATGGTTATTTGGTCATTTGATATGCATGAAAGCTAAAGGGTAACATATGGGTAAGCTTTATTTTGCTCCCATTTGAGAGTAGTTCAAAAATTAGTATTTGCTTATACTACTGAACTAAGATAGTAATCTCCTCATAAAAGTGATACAAATCTTGTAGATTACTCTCTGAGCATGAGAAAAAAATTCAGAAAAATGAAATAGGAATCAATGTGGTGTCTTGAAGTTTCAAGGATGTTCCAGAAAAGGTTTCGTTTGTTTGTTTGTTACATTGAGATCTCATGGACCGTCCGTCCCCCATTTGCATTCTTGGTATCGTCGGAAAGCCCTCGGCAAGGAAGGGTGCACGGTCTTTGTTTTGTGGCATTCCAACCTATGATGTGAAAGTTATTGAATTTTGAAGTTTTTATGAATTAAGAAGAAAATACTTTTACTTTTATTTTGATTGTGGCAACAACATAGGGCACACTAGTGTCTTTTAGATGTACACTTTCTTTCTTGAGATCTTTAGTTTTTCATTGTTGGTGATGGGACGAGAAAATCCAAATTCAATCAAACAAACATTTGGCTTCCCTTTCTTTACAACCAAGATATTAGTGCACCGGATGTCCCCATGAAAAATTCTAAATTCATGCACAACATCAAGTGCTTCAAATGTTGTTTTTTCCAATTCTAGGGGCAAAGTTCCTATAAACTATGCATTCAACATATAAGCACCCTATTACATGTAATATATAAAGTGAATGGTACTAAATAAATATAGTAAAAGCATGCTTATCATGATACGTACTCATTCCAATCTCATGAGTGTAAATGAATTTTGTTGCAATGTGATACAACTTGGCCGCTTGTATTAGTCCCATATAATGTAAGCTTCAATATGTATTTTCCTTGTTCTTCCTTAACTAATCATAGGTTGCAATCTCATTCTAGAAAGCCTCTAATTATATATAATAAATTCCATGAATCTTAGATATAAATTTAAAACTTTCTCAAAGATGGATCACATTACAAAATAGAAGCATCACTTCTACACTAGGGTTTTCTATCTTGACATGAGTTACATGACATGGGTGTGTGTGCGTGGGCTATTTGTGTCATTTTGTCATAATGGAATAGTCTTAGATGCGTCAAAACCATGTTTGGATACAGATGGCCAAAAAAATTCAATCCAATAATTGTCAATGAATTTTGTTAGGTTTGTCTAACTTCCATTGGTTGAATAGTCTATCTGTCAACTAGTTGGCTTGTTGGTTAAGTTGGAAGGCTTGTTTGTCAATTGGATGACTTGTTTGTCAAGCTAGATGTCTTGTCTGTCGCACAATTGACAACATTACATCATGTCACGATGTCTGTCAGAATGTCCAAATTCAATCCCAATATCTATCATGATCATGAAAAAAATTGAAAAAATTAGATAGCTTGTCTGTTGAGTTGGACTGACAAGTTGTCCAAAAACATTTGGTTGATGTTGAGCTTGTCCATCAAGCAATACAATCTCAAAAAATGTCAAGCCATTTGGTCAAATGACTATATTAGTATGTTTGTCGCAAGACGGAAACTTGTAATGGACTGAGTTAGTATAAAATAGAACTATTATAGTAGGGAATTTTTAAAAATTTTAATTAGGCAAACGGAATTAGAATCCGCTTAGATTAAACATTACACTTAGGTTGAGAAGATAATCTAGGTGTTCCATAACCATATCTAGGAGGGATCCGAAATTCGGAAACTTGGATAGAGATATCCTACGTCCTAGAGTTCTGGTCTAGAAATCTAGGGAATTGTTACGGCAAACAGTTTGCTACCAGGAACGGTCAGTAGGTTGACAGGTACTTAAACTCCTCCACCTCCATTTCTCCTCCCTCTTTCTTTCGCAAATGTTTGCACTTGTATAGTTGAGTGAAAGAGTGGTGAGTTAGCAATCGTTTGAGGAATAGGAAGTTGAGGATGGTGCTTTCTACACCAGATCCGAACTTAGTTCCGGTTCTCGATGGCAGATGGAGGTAGCCGTAAACTTTCAGTCACTACGCAGATGGTCTATCCTGCCATTCCTGAAAGACAAAGCAATAGGACACAATTAGAAGATGACCTAAGCAACATAGGGTGTGTTGGATTATTACTTAGGCCATGGACCCTAAAAAATGAGTGGATGATTTAGGAGCTCATTATAGGAGCTCCAAATCAGTATGAGTTGACAATAAGGAGATGGCCCGGAACCTGGACGAATGAGGTTTGGGCAAGTATCTACGGATTCCCGAAGAAAGGATCCGGATTAGCCTCCCGAGTTGATAAGTTCACGATTGGAAAGTTTAAGAATCCGACCCATGCTAAGGAGGGGTATGCCATTAGTGACTGTTAGGACGAGAGGTGGAAACATGTATTAGAATTCCTCATTCCAATCTTGTTTTTGGAAAAGCCTACTCGAGTGACAGTTATGATAGCCAATACCATCTTTGGGGCAATGGAGGGTAGACCGGTCAATTGGAGGAAGGTGATTGCATCCGTAGTGTCCAAACTTGTTGCCCATGTAAGAAAGGGCAAGACCAGCCCTATTAGTCCTTACCTATTCCACCTCTATCACCATGAAAAACTTTTGAGTAGTACCGAGATGATAGAATACACCACCGGAACCACTATCTTATAGTATGGCCTCACGGACGAAGTAGAGGCAGAGCAGCCAGAATTCGAAGAAGAAGAGCTAGAAGAGGAGGAGCACTTAATAGATTGCAAGGACAAGAGGAGGAAGTCCACTGATCCGATATCACGAGGAAAGCTCCCAATTCTGGAGAAGTAGATGGAAGGGGTTTTCGAATTCTTTAAGATCGGATTCAATGGGGTGTTGCAGGTACAAGGGTACTACAACAACTTAGTGGAACTCCTCACGGCAATCCACAAGGAGCTTAAAGTCGAGCTGGAAGATGTCCTAGACATAGTGAAGCGATTGCAGAATGCAAATGAGTTGAGACGAAAAGAAGAGCGGATCGAGGATTTGGAGAAGGAGAGGGATCACCTCCAATTCCAATTGAATTGGGCGAAAGGGGAGCTATCTACATCAAAACAGAGGGAGAAGGAAGCTCTGCAACTCGTCAAGAATCTATTTGGTTTGGTGGATAGACCATTGGAGACCATCGTCAAAGCATCCCTCGTCCATGACCGGTTAATCAAAGAGGGGTATTTAACTGGATCGAAGGTGGTAAGGATTCTGGTGGATTTTTCAACCTGGATAGAGACCATGTTGAAAGAGATGCGTCAACTCTTAGGGCGCGTTGATCCAGACCGGGTCATGGATTTCGCTCACTTTTCGGAAATCCCTTTCATGATGGGAACTCCGGTTAGGCCGACTTCATCAGTTCCACTTCCACCACGATTTGAAGGACTCAAGGAGGCTCTACGTCATTCAACAGAACCCTTCTCGAGTCAATTACAAAAGACCATCTAGGAGAATGTGAAGACAGTACCAAAGCTAGCCAAATAGCCAAGTATAGAAGGAAAGTTAGCGCCACCGAAAGTTACCATCTCATTGACTATCCCAACCACCCGGCTCCTTGTGAAGGACACCTTCCAAACACCTGGATTGCTTGTCCAAAGTGATTTGGTTGACTAGATGGGAGGCCTAACAAATCTAGCCTGAACCCATCTGGAAAGCTTCGAACACATGCAACAATCCCAACCCAGGAAGGACAAGACGCCTATCATGTTGGATGAGACATCTCCAAGAGAGGAAGAAGAGGTGAGGGAGATCAATTGCATTGAGAAGTTTGATGAAGAGGAGTACTAAACTAGGTCCGGAACGGATTCAGAGGAAGAGGAAGATTCGCCTCTAGAGATTCGGAAGATCTAGACCCAGGCCATAGTGAAGACGACTCGTTGACTTCGGCGAGGGCACTTGTCCGGGCACCAACAAGTCAAGGTGGGAGTAGTCAAAAGAAGGCAAGGAAGGCAAAGTAGTTAGGTTTCAATTAGTTAGAATTTGAATTTTGGATTTGAACCAGGTTTCCAAGTATGGGCCCGGGTTCTAGATTTTTAGGAACTGACTTTCCAGGTTTCTCGAGAGGTTAGTGGTTGGTCATCTAGATTTTTGGGTGGCTTTTAGCCTTCGGGTTTTTGGATTTTTAAGGGGTGGGCAGGTCTGTTGCCCTCTCATTCCATCCTAGCGCTTATAGTTGATATTTTGTTATCCTTTCTTTAATCTGAGCCACCAAATGGATATTCAGGAATTGATCTATTGTATATCCAGCTTTGTTGTTTCTACTTGTGAGAGCGTTGAAATATAAGAGGGAGAGAGGAAAGGAGGAATCCGGATCTAAGGTGATTGGAATTGAATTGGAGGGAATGTTTGTGATGTAGTTTAGGCTTGTGAATACGGTCTTGTACGTGGTGCCTTTAAAATACTAGAACGGAAATCCAGCAAGGAGTGGTGTAGGTGCAAGTCTAGAATACTAAGGAGGGTTCCATGTGGAGATAAGCAACCACCAACAGAAAAATCCCCATCCTACTCTCCGGAAGGTCTGGGTGATTGCAAGATACACCTGCTAGTTTTGTTGCGTTTTTTTTTTGGAGCACTATAACTTTTGAATTATGAATCTGATTCTAAAACCAAAAAAACTATTTCTAGATATCTTTCTTGTTATTGTAATCCTTATTTTTCAGAAATTTTTAAAAATCATTTTATATTTAAAAGTCAATTTTGATAATTTGTCACACTTTGACGTTTAGGGGTTTTTTATACTATTGAGTGGATTAAATTAGTGATTTTCAGCTGAAATTTCTATGGTATATTAGTTTAGTAGGCATACATGTGCCTACCAAAGGAAATCTAAAAATTCATTATTTTATATCCTCCACGTTCATGCAAATAGGCCTCTCTTGCGAGTGCAATTCTAAATAATAGAGATGGTTTTGAACTCATTCTTTTGCTCAAATCTCATCATCAAAAAGTCCTCCCAAATGGCCAATTTTTAGTTTTCTTGAAAATTGTTTTTCCTATTTTCTACAAATTAAAAAGTCAAAGTATGTATTTTCTTTGTTAGAATTCTATGTCCCAAAATATATCATGGAAAATACATACTTTGACTTTTTAATTTGTAGAAAATAGGAAAAACAATTTTCAAGAAAACTAAAAATTGGCCATTTGGGAGGACTTTTTGATGATGAGATTTGAGCAAAAGAATGAGTTCAAAACCATCTCTATTATTTAGAATTGCACTCGCAAGAGAGGCCTATTTGCATGAACGTGGAGGATATAAAATAATGAATTTTTAGATTTCCTTTGGTAGGCACATGTATGCCTACTAAACTAATATACCATAGAAATTTCAGCTGAAAATCACTAATTTAATCCACTCAATAGTATAAAAAACCCCTAAACGTCAAAGTGTGACAAATTATCAAAATTGACTTTTAAATATAAAATGATTTTTAAAAATTTCTGAAAAATAAGGATTACAATAACAAGAAAGATATCTAGAAATAGTTTTTTTGGTTTTAGAATCAGATTCATAATTCAAAAGTTATAGTGCTCCAAAAAAAAAACGCAACAAAACTAGCAGGTGTATCTTGCAATCACCCTGGTGCAAGGCCAAATAAAAGTGAACTTTGAAATTGTATTGATGTATGTATTCCAATCAATTACATCATTATTTTGAAAGAATGTAGGCCTTAAAATAAAAACAAATCACAAATGAACAAGAGACATTCTATTGACAAGGAAATTGAACCCTCTAAGACTGCCCAATTTGTAGTGTCAATGTTCTATACATCACAAAACACACAAGACACATTAGAAGGATTAGTAAAAAAAGACAAATGAATAGTGACCAATACCAAGTTGTTGTTGCTGTCCCACACTCCTATAGTTGTAGCTCCAGCTGTAATCCCCCACTCTCAAGCCGTAGTAGTGTCACAGGCAACTCGTTGTAGCCTTGGAACTTGAAGTCAAGGTTTACTTGAGTTGCAAGTTGTGCTTAACCTCATGAAAACTAATGAAATCAAAGGGTATGGTGAGGATATTGCTCCAGTGCTTCTAGTCTCTTACTGCTCCTAGTTTACACATCCCCTTGCCGGCTGACCTTAATGGCACTTTTCCAAGATTCAATTGCTTCCTTGTAAGGGAAATTGTCAAGTAAAAAGTACTTCTAGACAAACATCTGCACAACAAGGGACAAATATTTCCCTAACCTATTTCTTTGGCATGATTTGAGAAATTTCGAAGTGGAAAAACACCTCTCATCCTCAACTGAACCAAGAACCAAACAACACCCTATCTCAGCAATCTTAAAATACTCTGAAATAAGCTTACTCAAATGTCGTGACTGGGAGAGCTTCTGCTAGAGCTTAATAAACGGATTTAGATCAAAGGGCAGTCCACAAGCTGCCTCTGAATTAGCTTTCATTGTGACTTTAAACAAGCCTGCTTGATTGTCCAAATTAGATGCTGAAAGCATCTTTGGAATAGTATAGCAGCTCCCACCATCACATAAAGGTTGGCCTTTGTTCAATGCTCTTGGTGTAGTATAGAATTTCTTAAGCACCGCCAAGTGGTGGGCAAAACTCTCCTCTGCCCCTTCCTGCCGCCAATATTGTGGATAAATGATCCCAAATGCATCAAGAAGGTCATGTTGTGGGAACCTCTGATCAAGCTCATCACACAAACAATCTCTGCACAATAAAGTGTCTATGGTTTATTAGAAGGACATTCAAGGCCCATAGCTCTTGACAATGACATTGAAGCACAATCAAACAAGGAACTCGTAACATAGCCAAAACCCATAGTCCACAATCTACAGCTCCTACAAACCACCTCACTTGCCAAAAAAAAATTTAGAAAACATAAGAAAGCCACAGTCTTGTAGCTCCTACAAACCACCGTCAGTTAAGAAAAAATATTGGAAAACATAAGAATCCATAGTTCGAGCTCTTGCAAACCACTGTCAGTTCGTCACTTGAGAGAAAAAAAATGGAAAACATAAGAACCCAGTAAACCTACAGCTCTTGCAAACCACCATTAGTTAAGAAAAACAATTTGGAAAACATAAGAATCCACAATTCGAGCTCTTGTAGACCACCATTAGTCCGTCACTTGAGAGAAAAAAAAATGGAAAACATAAAAATCCAGTAACCTACAGTTTGAGCTCCAGCAAACTACAATTAGGGCATCATTGATGAAAAAAATTGGAAAACATAAGAAACTAGTAAACCAACAGCTAAGCAACTCCTACAAACCACTGTTAATTAAGAAAAAAAATGGAAAATATAAGACTCCAGAGTCCAACAGCTCCTACGAACGAACCAAGCCTAAACTAAGATAGAAATCAGACATGGAAACCCACATGAAACCCAAAAGAAAATCCAAATGAAAAGAGAAACGGAAATCGGAGAACTTTACCTAAAAATTGCCGCTTTATATTATCTTGGAGTCGATTGAATTCTTCCTGTGTCACAAATAGGTGGTTCCCCATTTGCTTGTCATGGCATCTTGCGAACACATGGGTGTGTTTGAAATCAAACAACAAGTAGGAAATGCCACTATCTCCAGGAAGTGGCCACCACTACAGAGGAATCTCTTTGCATGACAGTGAAACAAGTTCATTTGTACCGCGGAAAATCAACCTTGTTGTATATTGTGCTTGTGTTGAAGAACATTTGAGCAAGCTCACCTTGGCATAACTTCATGGCTTGCAAGAAATCGCAAATAAATATATCACGAGCCTGCGACAACTTAATCAAGTAATGCACAACGTTCACCAGAGTAATGAAGTAAGCTAGTGAAAGCAGTAACTCAACATCCACCAACAAATCAAAGTTATCGGTAGCTCTAGCTTGTGGTTTATGACCAGAAGTGGCAGTCATGTCAACCCCCATCTTAACCAGTAGGGTGCGGTATTTTGACATAATTCTACTAGCTGGACTCCTCATGGATATCCAACGAGATTCAACGTTTCTAACCATTTTGTTTCCCTTAGTTTCCATGAGATCAGCAAGCCTTTGCAACTCATCATGATGCTTATTGCTACGGCAAAAGTAGGCATAAATAGATTGGAATAGGCCCTCAAGCCTCGAGACCATCGGAAATTTAGACATGGTTTCAACCACGAGGTTGAGACGATGACTCACACAACTTGCACCAATAAGAAATGGTGCCCATTTCTCACGAATCTGGGTCGTTACTCTTGTCCTTTGTCCTTGAAATGTGCTAACTCCATCAGCACCAAAACACACCAATTTAGAAGCGATTTCCTAACGAGATAAGCCCCCCTCCCCCATTAGAGCATGCATGATTACATCGGTCAAATGGTCTGCAGTACCACTCTCCGAAACACACGACAAGTGCAAAAGATGCGGCACTCTCTCCCAACACTCCATTGCATAAACATGGACGCCCACCCAGGAGGTGTTATCGACTACTATGACTTCATCAACACTGATGGAGATTATGCGAGCAGCTTGAACAACACTCTTTAGGGCGGCAAGAATAGATGAATGCAAATGTTCACTCATTTCCCATCTTATAGTTTCCGACCAATGCTTTCTTGGAATATTTTTTACCTTAAGCTGCCGGAGCAATTGCTATTGACGCTCATAATCACACATTGGATGACCGTGACTCAAAACATGGAAGAGGGTGGAGAATTGAACTTCTTTTCTCTTGAGGTCACCCTCCAAACCTCCAAGCATCTGCTCAACCACGGTGCCTACGCACTTCCGCCTTGCCTACAATTTGCACAATTGTAAGTGCTTGCAATCATGCTTGATAAAAACATCGCCCTTCTTTAGGTGTGATAAAGGAACGCCATCCTCTTTGCAGATGTGCTTCCCCTCATGCTTCTCCAAATTGTTGAGTTTGGGAACCAAGATTTTACGCCTCCCCGTCACCATTGTGCAACTACGACAAACCACTCCAACAACATTGCCATCGAACTTGAAGTCACCCTCAGCTCAGGCAAATTTGCAGGCCCAGACT